>JAZKJV010009648.1:197500-267500 GCA_037367405.1 Ottelia alismoides | reverse complement strand
AATTTTTAGTGTTTTTCTTTTGAGATTTTTAATGATTTTTGGACTGACACTAAAATAGAATAAAATAGACACTCGGTAATTTTTTTGGAATTTTTGGAGGTGTTTTAATATTTTTTTGGTATTTTCTAAACTAGACAATGCACAAAAAGCAAGTTTTTGATTTTTAATAAATATAAAAATAAAATAAAATCAAAAACTAAAATGATGGCGTGAAATTCAAGTTAACAGGAGCTTAACCCTAATTTTGTGGAATTTTTGGGCTTGAATTATTTTAAACAATTAGAACAAGTATCCAAACATTAAACAGTCCTGGCAAGGGCATAAGTGAAAATATTAAAACATCCAGGGCATACATGCAATTTTCCACAAAAGTTTATACTTAATATAATATTTAATGGATTAAAGCTAAATAGCTAAACCCGGAGGTGTATAGATGCAAAATGTCCACCAAGGCGCGTGGCTTGCACGCGCCTGGGAAGGACCTGAATGTAATATCAAAAACTACCAGGGACTTCACTACGAATATTACAAAAACTTAATAAAGGCAGATGAAAGTTTCAGTGCTGATAGAATATTACAAAAATGACTGGGGGTTACATGCAAAATACCCAGTCAAAGGCGGGCGATCCGACGGTTCTCCTTCTCCCACTTGCCACGTGGCGGCTCGCGGGCTCACGATGACGCTTCGCAATCCAGCGGCTCAGATAAGAAGATCTTCACGCGATGAACGGCTGAGGGACGTCCTGATCGGACGGCTGCTGGATGATCTGGGGCGCCCTCGTTGATCAGACGGCTCCGGAGGCAGAGGGAAGAACACGGAGGAGCTCCGGTAAGGTGAAGTTCTCCGAGCTCCTCCGTCAGGCTACGGCGACGACTGAGCTTGTAAACCGGTCGAGGGTGCTCCTGCAGGTGTCAGCTGACGTCTGGAAGCATCAAAAGCCACCGGCGTTCGCCGGTGCTCTCGCACGGAGGTGGCGGAGCTACAAGGGCCCAGGTGCTCCGGCGAGGTGGGCAAAATTGCTCCAGACGCTTCGATGGGCTTCAGTACCTGCACAAAAAGATTACAGAGGTCGAGGGCAAAATGCCTCGACCTCAGGTGGCTCTCGAGATGGAATGAAGGGCGAGATGGGGACTCGCCGGAGTTGCGCTCCGGCGAGGTGAGCAATGACGTGATTAGGTGAACGATTTGATGAAGAACGATGGGCGAAAATATCCTAAAGCGACGCGGAACGAGAAGGGGATAAATAGAGGGAAAGAACAGCCTCGATGGCCTGGGGCCAGAGGGTGAGTACCTCACGGGGACACCCGCCGGAGGTGGGGGTGGAACGCGCCCAACTCGCGCAAGTCCGCCTCCTCGAAGGTGTAGACCTGGAGCTGTCACCTCCACGGTGCTAGAGCGACTCCAAGGGGGGAAGGAGCTGGATGATTTGCGGTTCAAAACCGAGAAAGGGATATGGGGGTTTGTATTTGAAGGGAGTTGAGGGCGTGACTTCGAGGGGGAGTCACGGGCGAGACGAGCAAATCTAAGGAGATCTAGGAGGGCGGCGAGGTAGGTGGATCTACAGTGATCAACTTCCAAGAAGGAAGCGACGGCGAAGGACGAGCAGCGCGACCTCAAAAAAAGGGTGAAATCGGGCGAAAAACGAGGTGCACTAACTCGTGAAGGGTGAAGAATGGACTGTTGACCCGCTGGTCAACAGTCCGAGGCGCCTGGTTGGTCCACGTGGACCAACCAGGGAAAAGATAAAGAAAATGCTTTGTTAATTCATTTAAAAATAGAAATAAATAGGATTAAATTATGATTATAAAATAAAAACTGTTCGTTATTTTATGTAGTATTTAATTATGATTTTTATTTATTTTTATGGTACATATTTTTTACAAGTTTACTTTTTAGCCTTATATAGGTATATTACCTAAGTATTTTAGTATTTTAATTTTATTTTGTGTATTTTATTGTTATTATTTTTACTTATTATTTTATAAAAACATAAAATACTTTTATGTACATAAATATATTTTTATTTTATTTTTCTGAATTATTTAGTATAAAAGTATAAAAGGTATAGGTATAAGTATAGGTATAATACCTGTATAACCTATATATGTTTATTTTTATTTTTATCTTTCTTTGCATTTTTATTCTGATTTTAATGTATCAAATTATTATGAATAATATTTACAACATTATAAAAATATAAAATTATAAAAATAATAAATAATAAATAAATTGAATATTTTAATATGTACAAGTATACAATGAGGGTCCAAAACTCAACTTTCAAACCGTAGCTCCGCCAAATGCGAAACCACCGCCATTAAATAGCTTATTTTCTTCTATATACAATTAAAGGTGAGTATGCTGCATTTGGAGTTTTTATTTGTGAGATACGGGTCTGGGAAGTTGACATTCTGGATTTGTATTCAGACCATAACTTTTTACCTGTACATTATTTTTCTGTGAAATCAATTTTGTATTTTTCTTTATTAATTTATCTACAACTTTCATGTACAAAGTTTCTTTATTTGATGTATAAAAAGTGGAACCAAAAATAGGTCCCAAAATGAATAAAGAATGAATAAAAGGTATAGGTATTTTCTCTGTGTTTCTGACCTTATCTCCCCCTACTTTATTCCTTGTCGACCTATTCATCAAGATACCTAGGTCTCGGGGGTTTTGGGTCATAAAATATGTACAATATTTTATTCTTTTTCTTTTCTTTATTTATTCTATAATTTTGGCCTTAATTACAGTATTTTATACACTATTGTGATGCACATGCATGGATGCTAAGATGGTCTATTTAAGGGTATTTACAGGCATTTGCTAGGGTTTTTGGTGCCAAAATGATAGAATAAAGATGATGAAATGTGGATTCATCATCCCCCTATACTTTACCTTTGCTAGTCCCTAGCAAACACTTATGCAATAAGTGCATAAAGAAATGAAAGAAAAGAAAAAGAAGAACTTGGATTTTATTCAATTATCAAACTTGTCTTCACAAAATCAAAGTTTGGAGCTTGAGTCGGACCTTTGGAACTTTAATGCGGGCGGAACCTTATTGAGAACCGTGTTTGAAATCCAACAGTCCTTGAGAATCCCAAAACTCTGTCCAAGTCTCCTCAATAGCCATGTCAGAAATATCTCAATTCATACGCAAACCCTTACGACTATGAATCTGACTTGTACAGTGTAAGTGATGGTGGCTCTCCCCAACTAGAATGACAAAGAAACTGACTTCTCCAGTACGACAACCCAATGATTCCCCAATCCAGCAACTCCGTCCTCGAGGAGCAGGGTATTCCCTTCTAAGTTCAAGTGGCAACCAGCTCAAGAGGAGGGGGTGAAGAGAAGAATGGACGGTAGCCAGTGTAGCTACCTATCCTTGGATGCAAGACCAGTGTAGTCAAGTCATCCTGCTGCGGGCTCACATGATATGACTTTGGAACTCAAGCTTGCTTATTGACTTTGTACATACTTGCAGGCCTTTTGTGCATGCCTGAACTCTTTTTTTTTTTTGAATACTATTCACAGCAGCATTTACATAAGGAGTTTTTCCTCTTGAGCCAGTAGACTATCCCTCTTTTGAAGCTTTATTGCAACCCACAGCCTCCTGTCTTTAGACTTCCTAATCACTGGACGGGTTGGGGTGCACTTCCCTCCCTAGAGGAGGACAAATGTTTCCACTTGTGTGCGTCTCATACCGGCAAATCCAATCCCCTCACCACTCCAACTGAGTTGAGCCATGTGAAAGGTGCAGGTGTTCAAGTAAGGTCATTATCAACAAGAGTCGTGCGTGTGCTCCGAAATACTCTACTTAGGCAGTCAAGAATCCATTGAACCAAGTCTCGTGATCCTCAAAGAATTAAGTCAACTAGACCTGAAGTACCTCTAACCCAGTTCCTATAAGGTTCCTGTTATTAGGTAGATCTGAAGGTCCAATCAAGCTCCAATCTTCGGATTTTACTTAGACTCGTTCAACTCTCAAACTCAATCCGAACAATGCGAATGCTATGCAATGCAATGCAGAAAATATTTTTGTGATGCAATTTTCAAAGATTTTGAACTTTTTATGGACTTTTGAAAAGATGATGATGATGATGCATATGCATTTTTTTTGTATTTTTCAAAAAGGTTTTTCAAATGTTTTTGGATTTCAATTTTGCAAATGTTTTTGGGAATTTTTGAAAACAAAAAGTTTTGGCTAAAAACTAGGTGAAAATATGTACACGGGAGTGCTTCTTTATATATACAAGAAGTGGGTTTTAAGGATTTACAAGGGTAAGTGATCAATTCTATAAGTACATGTATATAGTGGATTTTGGTGTGATGTAAATATTCCTCAAACTTATTTGAAAACAATTTACACACATTTTTTTGAAAACTATAGTCCAAAATAGTTTTTACAAACATTTTACACACATTTGAAAATCATTTTGCAAAGGTTTTCAAAACAGTATAGATAGGTTTTTCAAATCATTTTTTTTGCAACCATTTTTCAAACCATTTGCAAATCATTTTTCAAACATTTTATTTCACACAAAGAAAAGAAATTTTACAAACCACACAATTTCACACAGGTTGAAAACATGTAACAAAATATTTTCAAAATAGTTTTCAATGAATGTTCATACGGATTTTCAAACTATTTTTCAAACATTTTGCAAAAAACATTTTCACCTGATTTATTAATCAGTAAATACAAAAAGAATTTGAGGAATAACCACATCTTATTATTAAGAATTTTTAATGAATTTTAAAGTATTTTTAAGGAATTATTAGCCATATTATTAGGAAAATACGAAAGTACGAGTTATGGCTAAAGTATATACACAGTATATACGACCCCCCTATACTTAGCTTGAGCTATGTCCTCATAGATCGGAGAGAAGAGAGAAGACATAACTCGTACTAAGTATAGGAAAACCTAAATAATAAAGAAAGAAATGAATGAATCAAACGAATAAGAAGTTGACCATCCCCCCTATACTTAGGATCAAATAATCCTACGTATAGCAGACTGTACACAAAGCAGGGAGGGTCAAGGGTGGGAATGAACAGATCGTACTCAGATTGTCTCCCCCTATACTTAGGGTAAGATATCCCTAAGTATAGACAAGAAGAGGAGACAATGGAGAGGATCGAAATGAATAGAAAAACTCGGGGTGCACGCCCCCCTATACTTAGGACAAAGTACGTCCTAAGTATGGAAAGCTGTCTACAAGGGCGACACCTTTTCGGTAGATGAAGAAGATAGAAAAGGAAAAGAAGAAAAGAAGAAAATAAGAAAATAAATCAACAGACAACAGAGTGATATAAACAGATGGATCTGTACAGCGGAAGATAGAATTGATCACCATGTATGAGATGCAGATGATCAGAATCAAAGGACACATCTCATACAAGAAGAATGGGGGCAACGTCAATGGTCAGTGGATCATGATCAAGATATAGTTTCAGGCGCTGACCATTGACGCGGAAGGTAGAGGAAGATGACGATTCGGATATGTCGATGCTGCCATTGTCATGTACCTTCCTGACCACATACGGTCCTTTCCACTTGCTCTGCAATTTCCCTGGGAATAGTTTCAGCCTGGAATCAAACAACCATACTCTCTGATCTGGCTCAAACTGTTTCTGGTTGATATGCGAATCGTGCCATGTCTTCACTTTTTACTTGTACTGTAGGCTGTTGGAAAAGGCTGTATCTCTCAATTCTTCCAGGGTTGCCAATTCTGCTCTTCTCTGTTCTCCTATACTCTCGGGATCTAGAAGCAACTCAGTAACTGCCCAAAAAGATTTATGCTTGATCTCCACTGGCAAATGGCACGGCTTGCCATAGACGAGACGAAAGGGAGATGTTCCCAATGGATTCTTGAAAGAAGTCCGATAAGCCCACAAGACCGAGTCCAAAAGTTGTGACCAATCCTTTCGGTCTGGGCGGACAACTTTCTGCAAGATAGTCTTTATCTCCCGATTCGATACTTCGGCAAGACCATTAGTCTGAGGGTGATAAGGAGTGGCAACCCGATGGTCAATGCCGAACTCATATGCAAGGGCCCTGACTTTGTCATTGATGAAGTGAGACCCCCCGTCTGAAATCAAGACTCTAGGTACCCCGAACCGTGAAATGATATTTCTCCTCAAAAATTTGCAAACGGTTTTAGCATCTGCGGCTCGGGCGGGGATGGCCTCAACCCATCGGCTGACATAATCTACAGCGAGCAAAATATGCTCGAATCCCTGACTCTTAGGAAATGGGCCCATGAAATCAATCCCCCATGCATCAAAAACCTCACAGAAGTGAATGGGTTGCCTGGGCATCATGTCTCTCTGTCCGCAGGTTCCCATTTTCTGACAGTCAGTACATTTCTTCACGAACTCATCAGAGTCCTTGAAGAGAGTAGGCCACCATAGACCGATTGAAGCACCTTCTGTGCTGTTCTTTTTCCAGAATGATGTCCTCCTGCCTCAAGCTTGTGGCAGTATGTGAGGACGCTATGCTGCTCTTCTTGAGGAATGCACCTCCTCCAGATACTATCCCCTCCTTCATGATAAAGGACGGGATCCTCCCAATGGTAAAACTTGGCCTTAGCTAGGAAGGTCTCAAGTTTCTGCCTGGGCCAACCCTGAGGGACTGTCTTGGCAACAAGATAGTTTACAAAGTCAGCATACCATGGGAGTGAGGTGACAGCCAAGATCGCCTCATCCGGAAATGTCTCAGTGATAGGTGCGCTGGGCTCAGATTCCTCAAGATTCTCCAATCTGGAGAGATGATCCGCCACCACATTCTTGACTCCAGGCTTGTCCTTAATCTCAATATCAAATTCCTGGAGTAGAAGGATCCATCTGGTGAGACGTGCTTTGGCATCCTTCTTAGCCATTAAGTACCGGATGGCGGTATGATCAGTGTAAATGGTCACTCTAGATCCGAGAATATATGATCGGTACTTATCAAGAGCAAAGACTATGGCCAGCATCTCTTTCTCAGTCACAGTGTAATTCCGCTGAGCGGCATCCAAAGTCCGGTTGGCGTAGTGAATGGCAAAAGGTAATCCATCCCTCCTCTGTCCAAGCACAGCCCCAACGGCATAATCTGAAGCATCCGTCATGATCTCGAATGGGAGAGACCAATCGGGTGGCTGAAGGACAGGAGCTGAGACAACCATATTCTTGAGAGTTTCAAATGATTCAAGACACTTATCATTAACAATAAACTCGGTGTCTTTGGTCAGCAAGTTAGTAAGCGGTCGGGCAATTCGACTGAAGTCCTGAATGAACCGTCGGTAGAAACCGACATGCCCCAGAAAAGACCGTAACTGACGCAAATTGGACGGCGGATTGAGCTTTCTGATGATGTCCACCTTAGCCGGATCGACCTCCATGCCCCTGTTGGAGACGATATGACCAAGGACCGTCCCCTGAGTCATCATGAAATGACTCTTCTCCCAGGATAAGACAAGATTGACCTCAATGCAGCGCTGCAGCACACGGTCTAGGCAGTCAAGACAAGCGTCAAACCCGTCGCCATAGACCGAGAAGTCATCCATGAAGACCTCTAAATAGTCACCCACCATGTCCGAGAAGATGGACAACATGCACCTTTGGAATGTCGCCGGAGCGTTACATAGACCAAAGGGCATCCGTCTGAAAGCATAAGTCCCAAACGAACAGGTGAATGTCGTTTTCTCCTGGTCTTCGGGCGCAATGGCCACTTGATTGTATCCAGAGTATCCATCAAGAAAACAATAATGACTCTTCCCAGCTAGCCGCTCGATAATCTGATCAATGAATGGTAGCGGGAAGTGATCCTTCTTGGTGGCCTCATTCAATCGTCTGTAGTCCACACAGACCCTCCAAGAAGTTGGTACTCTGGTAGCGATCTCCTCTCCAGACTCATTAACAACTGTAGTGATACCCGTCTTCTTAGGTACCACATGTAGCGGACTTACCCATTTAGAGTCGGAGATGGGATAGATAAAATCGGCGCTCCACCACTTGGAAATTTCTTTCATGACTACGTCTCGAAGATTCGGGTTCAGCCGTCGTTGGAACTCACGCGACGGCTTAGCGTTATCCTCAAGATAAATGTGGTGAGAGCAAAGATTTGGGCTCAGCCCCTGGAGATCAGCTATACTCCAACCGATTGCCTTGCGGTTTCTTTCAAGAACCTCCTTCAGACGAGATTCTTGTTCTCCAGTCAAATCTGCTGAGATGATGACTGGGTGCATTTCTGGCTCACCTGCAAGGAATCTATACTTCATTGACTGCGGAAGAGGTTTCAGTTCTGGACAACTGGGAGGTGGCAGATCTGGCTTTTGGTACGTCTGCGTGAAGGCGACCAGGTCTGCATGGGAGAACTCTCGCTCTGCATGAATTTCTGACGAAGGGCGGCCTTCTGAATCAACTATAAACTGCACCGGCTCGCACTCTGTCCTGGCTGTTGGCTCAGAAGGAATCAGACAAGGTAAATAATCATCAAAGTCATCCCAGTCTATGTCTGAATCCGAGGGATCAGAAGAAGATGAGCATGATTGAAATTCCTCAGCACCACTCATCACAACACTGTCAGCCTCAGAGATATCCTCATCCAGGGATGCGCTCTCCCGGCTCTCGACTGCCATGAGCTTGAGATACAGTGAATCTGTAGGCAAGGCGAGGGTCGGTGCTACGGGATCTTTCCAATTGGATTCATCATCAGTCATCTCAAAGTCACAAACCTGGTGGATGTCTAGCTCTTCCTCTATCATCTGCTCGGCTTCGCTGGACTGTTATGAGCACTCTAACTCTCTAGCTTTGGTTTCTTCGATCGTCTCTATTTGTATGGTTTCGCCCTCTACGCGAAAACATACCTTCCCACTATCATGATCGGTCACCGCCTTGGCTGTGGCCAAGAATGGACGTCCGAGAATGATGGGGGCATCAATTACCGCCTCAGGGATCTCCATGTCCAACACAACGAAGTCCACGGGGAATTTCAGGCCCTGAATGGTAACGACCATGTCTTTCAATAACCCCTTAGGCCTCTTAATCGACCTATCAGCAAACTGAAGGACCGTTCTGCTTCGAAGAAGAGGGCCAAACTCGAACTGCTTGAGTAAGGCTGCCGGAAGGAGGTTAATTGAAGAGCCGCTGTCTAATAGAGTACGATTAAACTGCTGCTCCTGAATCTCGCATCTGACATAGGGAGCTCCTGCGTCTGGTCGCTTGGCTGGCAGCTTGTTCTGGATGATGCAACGTGTGTCATGAGTGAGCATATGGATTTGATCTCTGTGCCTCTTCTTCTTTCGGACAGTAGTTGTTTCTTTCAAATTCTTCTTGAAGAAGGGGATATGCTCAAATGCTTCTCGTAGAGTTAGCTGAATATGAAATCTGTCAATCATTTCATTGCCGAACTCTACCTGTTGGCTCTTTTTTGGATTTTCTTTTTTATTCCCTTTCGCTCGGCGGAGTGCCTCAAGGAAGGGGATGTTAGGGGCCTCCGTAGATGGAGGACTAGGAATCGGTCCCTGTGCCTGTGAAGACGGAGAATCCATACAATAATCATCATTCACCACATGTGGATCCGCAATTTGAACAGAAACCTTTCCTTTATTCATATTTTTGTTTTTGTTTTTGTTCCCACAGTCTCTAGGTTCAAAATGTGGTAACATCACAGTTGGTGGCTCAACAAAAGTAGATGTGGTGGCCTCCGCACCACCACTAGCACCGGTCTTCGCGGCATCAGCACCGCGCTCTGGTTCATCATCCAAAATGGTGGCATCAGCACCACCGTCTGCATCTGGTATCACGACGGCGTCAGCACCGTCATCCTGGACTCCATCATTGGTGGCATCAGCACCACCGTCTTCAACATCATCATGGGCAACATCAGCACCGCTCCTCTGCTCCTCTGGTGCTCCTGGTTCAGCACCTGGTTGTCGCTCAGAAGAGGCGCCGCCGGCTGGCTTCCTACCTCTCCTAGTAGTAACAAAATCAGCATCATAATAGGAATAAGACATGTCACTCAAATAGTCACTAGGAGAGGTATCCTCTGTGAACTCTACCTGCTCAGATTTTCTTTTTAGATTATTAGGGTTAGGTTCGATCTGAGCGGGTATGGCGGCTTTGCCTTTGACGATATCCCGCATCTCCTGCCGGAATTCATCCATTTCTTGCCTGAAAGATGCTCGCTGTTCAGATAGCAAGCAGGCAAGATCATCGAGAGCTGGGTTCTCATAGGCTGGACCCTGAGAACCGGATGTCTGTCCCTGCTGGAAATGGGGCTGCTGCTGCTGGTGTTGTTGCTGATACTGGGGGGAAGGCTGGTGATAAGACTGCTGAGGCGGCTGTCGCTGCCTCCACTGCTGTCCCTGATAGGAGGGACGAGGACCACTCTGGTATTGTTGCTGATGGGCATAATGGGGCTGTTGCTGTTGTGTCGGCTGGCTGTTCTGCTGTCCTTGGGCAGGAGGATGTTGCTGGGATGAGGATCCACCATTGCCCCAACGGAATCCGGGGTGGTCCCTACGAATTGCGGGCTGAGGGTATCGGTCATACCAAATCCCATTGACTTCCATCAATGGTTCCTGCTCAAAGGAGGGTGGAGGAAGAACTGCCAGTGGTTGCTCTGGCTGATAAACCACCATCTGCGTGTCCGAAGATGGCGGTTGCTCTGAATGGTATTGCAGCAATGGAACCGGCTCCGCCTGGATATGGTTCACCTGGCGGTATGAGGTAGAGGCCTGGTTGGGATTGCTGCTGCTGGAAGCAACCTGTGACCTGGGAGGCTGTTGGGAATGGGCTTGTGCCTCCTGAATACATAGAATTTGAGTCTTCAGGTCACTCATGGTCTTGGTGAGAAGGTCCATCTGGGCTAGACCTTGGTTCTGTTTCTTCTCAAGGATCTCCATGCGGTCCAACTTTTCACTGATTATGCCCATGTCGGCTGCTGCTGATTCGGCTTGGGCCGCGGCTACCGACGTTGTATTGGGACCGGCATCGATGCGTGCGATCCTCTGGAAAGATCCTGCTCCCTGCGGGGGTTTTTGCTGTGTGTAGACTCTGGCTTGGGTCATTACTGTAGAGTTTTCTGCCATGCCTTCGTAGATGGCCCAGACATCGCCTTCACCTTTGGAGAAATATGATCCACCGCAGGAGGCGTTTACAAGCCCCTGCAGCTCCGGTGTCAGCCCACAGAAGAAACTCTGCACCAGGTTGGGCTTGAAGATATCGTGATGTGGACACCGGTCTATGAGCTCTCTGAATCGATCCCATGCTTCGTGGAACTGTTCATTTGGGATCATGACAAAGTTGCTGATCATGGCTCGAGCTGCGTTGGTCCGGCCGAGAGGATAGTATTTCTTCAAATATGCGGTCTGGAGATCTGCCCAAGTATCGACGAATCGCCCTAGATGCTTGAGCCAATATGCGGCTCTATCAACCAATGAGAACGGGAAGGCGATCATCTTGATGGTGTCCTCGGTCATCAACCGATCATGGATAGTACTGCATATCATTTCAAATTCTTGGAGATGGAGGTGCGGCTCTTCGGTCGGCAACCCATGGAACTTGGGTAGCAACTGAATCGTGTGGTGCCGAAGCTCGAAGTCTCCGTGGATTGGCGGGAGTCTGATCCACCGGTGAGTGAGGGACGAAGCTGGGTTGTGCAGTTCCCTCATGATAGTCTGTGGCGGTCGCTCAGCATCTGGATCGCCTCCTCCTACATCAGGTCCTCCTCCTCCAACTCCGCCACCGCCCCCAGGTCGGTTTTCTCTCAGCTGTGCTATCTCTCTCATCAGATCACCCATGAATGTTCCCTGGTCACGGATCTGTCTCTGCATATTCTCCAGGGACGCTAGCAAGGAATTGTTGATGGCCACTTGATCAATAATGAACGGGGGATGCTCGTGGTCATCTTGGTGCTCGCCTCTGTCTGCCATTGCTGGATTCTCTGAAAAAGCAAATGAGGCCATTTCAGGTGCTGTAGAATGAGCCGAACTCTGTGATGCACTGAATTCTGACACAATTAGACTGAGAGAAGGAGAATGGGAAGGGTGGTCGAGGGGGAACAGGGTGGATGTAAACTCGAGCTCAGAGAGCGGACTCTCCGAGGTATTCCTAGGTGAGTAAGGAGGAGTGCTAGATAGCGGTGCCGACAAGGTCGGCCTAAGAGATCTCAGTCCCATCATCTTGATTATTCGAGAAGAGTGGGGATAATGCAAGAGAAGAAGATGATGATATGCAACAAAATTGTGCACAATTGTGCGGTGTTTTTGATCTTGACCTAAATAAATCTAGCAATCAAACGCAAAGCAAGGGTGAATTCACCAACTCGACTCGTGAAGCCGTGAAGGTTCGGCTTTTATCTTGTCAATTTTAGCTTGTTTTCAGGTATTTATCTTTTCACGAGTCCTTAGAACGCTACGCCTATAGGAGCGAGAGTACTGCCAGGAAAGTGTCCCCGTACTTGTCCTCCTCCTGTGTAACCTGTAACTTGCGCTTTTTAAGGTCCTTGTAACCCTTCCTGGATCCCTACTCAGCCAAAGAAATAGAGGGAGGAAGCCGATAGGCGAAACCGATACTTCGGACCTTGCTCGCAACGGAATCACCCGTGAGCGTACAAGGTCCTACTCGGACGCAGCCGGTGAGACAGACACACCCGTGAAGGCGTGGCCTAAGCTCGGTACTTCGGACAAGGTCGGTGCTCACACAATAGCGAGTCACCAATGGCGACCAAGTCCTACTCGATTACGTACGATAGTAGCGCCAATACTTCGGAAATCCAGGCGATACACAAGGCAGCCACAAGTTGGGTTTTGGGCTCTAATCCTTACGAAGCGCTCACCTTACTTGGAAGGAGACCTTCCCATGCAACCTGAAGACAAGTGAGGGTGTTACTCTCCCCAAGCAATGAATCCAATTACAGATTTTATTTTTGGTCAAGTTTTCTTTAGCAGTCCCTTTTTTTAATTTTTTTTTTGGTGTTATCGCTTCTTTTGAGTAGATTCAAACAAGCGCCTAACGGTTTTTGTATTTTCTTGATCCTACTTTGTTCCAAAAACAGAGAGAGAGTAGAGTCGGAAAAGCCGTGCAAGTCGACACCAAGGTGGAAATCTCACCTTTGTGCCTAGATGATGCGTGCAAAGTAAGAAGACTTACAGCGAACCCCAGCTCTCTCCATGCGGGATGCAAAGCAGAATTTATAAACCTATGCTATATGGCGATGTGCAAAGCGGAAATCGTCCTAGATTAGACAACTGCTAGCGTGAAGAACCACAAGCTAACTATTAACTCCTAATCCGAGTGTCCGGTCTAGGCTCACCCCTCCTCTGCTCAACACATTTGAGTTAGGAGAAAGCGCTTGTTCGGGTGTGAGCTCGCGGCGCGTGGATCGGAAGCTACTAGCTAACTGTTTAATTAGTCTAAGTCCAAATACGAATCTATAGGAGCATGCAAAGGTAATTAGGTGTTTGGACCTATTCTAATCGAATCAAGCAGGACCTAGAACTAAGAGCTCAATCCACAAAAGAAAGTGAAAAATGAAAACAAAACCGGAAAATGACGGCGATAAAACGCGATAAAAGCCGCGGTGAGCCCCCGGGTGAACAAACACCCGGAAATTAGGCCCGATAGTCTGAGTGTCCAAGTCCAAGTGTACCTGTATTATTACAATTAAATAAATCACTCTCTCACAAAAATAAAAGAAAAGCTAAACTAATCACTCTCTCTCGCTCTCTTTGCTCTCTCCTGCCGGCTTGGCTAAGAAAAGCCGGCTCCGCTTCCCAAGGATGCTCCGAATCACCTAAGCAATCCGCCTTGCTCCGCGGTCCCTTGCAAGAAGACAAGAAAAGAGACGGTCAGATAGCTCAACAAGATATATCAAAAATGTAAGAGATGGAAAATAATGCTATAGTAAACAATCACACAATCAAACAAAATGTGAACTACTCGCTGTTGCTCCCCGGCAACGGCGCCATTTGATAAGCTCGAGTTTCGATGCGGTCTAAAATGGTGTCTCACACAAGGCGGAGACAATCGTCGCTGTGGCGACTCACAAAGGAATCTCGTATTTAATCAACAATTAACCCACACTAAAGATCAATGAATTAGAACTAATGTGGAGCTAAAATTTATTTTTAACTCTACATAAAAGATGTATAGGTGCAAGTATGTAGAGAGTTCGAACACAGGGAACAAGCAGGGTAGTTCAAGCAAATGTATGCACAAGTGTGTGTGTGTGTAGTGTCTACGCTAAGCAAGCAAGCAAATTAAATTTTGTGGGTTTTTAATTTTATATTTTTTTTATTTTTTATTTAATTTTTAATTTTGTATTTTGATTTTTGATTTTCTGATTTTTATATTTTATATTTTATATTTTTTTTATTTCTTTTTCAATATTGGAAAGCAAATACAATATACTAAATGACAAGCTAAAGTATTTATAAAAGTACACAAAAATAACCAGAAATTCAGGAATTAAATGTTTTTAGTATTTTTAGGATTTTTTTTACTATTTTTGTGATTTTTGGAGATTTTTCAAGGTGTTTTTGGTATTTTTAAAGACTGAAATAAGGCAAAACAGTGGAAAGATGACTGGCTGTGAATAAAATGGGATTTAAAAATAGCACCCAGTAGCTAAAAATTTTCACACTATTTTTCAAATAAAAAGGACAAAATAAGGAACAAACAGGAACTGAGTTTTTGATTTTTGGAGTTTTCTACTATTTTATATATTTTTTTGAAGTTTTTGAGTGTTTTTAAATTTTTAGTGTTTTTCTTTTGAGATTTTTAATGATATTTGGACTGACACTAAAATAGAATAAAATAGACATTCGGTAATTTTTTTGGAATTTTTGGAGGTGTTTTAATATTTTTTTGGTATTTTCTAAACTAGACAGTGCACAAAAAGCAAGTTTCTGATTTTTAATAAATATAAAAATAAAATAAAATCAAAAACTAAAATGATGGCGTGAAAGTTCAAGTTAACAGGAGCTTAACCCTAATTTTGTGGAATTTTTGGGCTTGAATTATTTTAAACAATTAGAACAAGTATCCAAACATTAAACAGTCCTGGCAAGGGCATAAGTGAAAATATTAAAACATCCAGGGGCATACATGCAATTTTCCACAAAAGTTTATACTTAATATAATATTTAATGGATTAAAGCTAAATAGCTAAACCCGAAGGTGTATAGATGCAAAATGTCCACCAAGGCGCGTGGCTTGCACGCGCCTGGGAAGGACCTGAATGTAATATCAAAAACTACCAGGGACTTCACTGCAAATATTACAAAAACTTAATAAAGGCAGATGAAAGTTTCAGTGCTGATAGAATATTACAAAAATGACCGGGGGTTACATGCAAAATACCCAGTCAAAGGCGGGCGATCCGACGGTTCTCCTTCTCCCACTTGCCACGTGGCGGCTCGCGGGCTCACGATGACGCTTCGCAATCCAGCGGCTCAGATAAGAAGATCTTCGCGCGATGAACGGCTGAGGGACGTCCTGATCGGACGACTGCTGGATGATCTGGGGCGCCCTCGTTGATCAGACGGCTCCGGAGGCAGAGGGAAGAACACGGAGGAGCTCCGGTAAGGTGAAGTTCTCCGAGCTCCTCCGTCAGGCTACGGCGACGACTGAGCTTGTAAACCGGTCGAGGGTGCTCCTGCAGGTGTCAGCTGACGTCTGGAAGCATCAAAAGCCACCGACGTTCGCCGGTGCTCTCGCACGGAGGTGGCGGAGCTACAAGGGCCCAGGTGCTCCGGCGAGGTGGGCAAAATTGCTCCAGACGCTTCGATGGGCTTCAGTACCTGCACAAAAAGATTACAGAGGTCGAGGGCAAAATGCCTCGACCTCAGGTGGCTCTCGAGATGGAATGAAGGGCGAGATGGGGACTCGCCGGAGTTGCGCTCCGGCGAGGTGAGCAATGACGTGATTAGGTGAACGATTTGACGAAGAACGATGGGCGAAAATATCCTAAAGCGACGCGGAACGAGAAGGGGATAAATAGAGGGAAAGAACAGCCTCGATGGCCTGGGGCCAGAGGGTGAGTACCTCACGGGGACACCCGCCGGAGGTGGGGGTGGAACGCGCCCAACTCGCGCAAGTCCGCCTCCTCGAAGGTGTAGACCTGGAGCTGTCACCTCCACGGTGCTAGAGCGACTCCAAGGGGGGAAGGAGCTGGATGATTTGCGGTTCAAAACTGAGAAAGGGATATGGGGGTTTGTATTTGAAGGGAGTTGAGGGCGTGACTTCGAGGGGGAGTCACGGGCGAGACGAGCAGATCTAAGGAGATCTAGGAGGGCGGCGAGGTAGGTGGATCTACAGTGATCAACTTCCAAGAAGGAAGCGACGGCGAAGGACGAGCGGCGCGACCTCGAAAAAAGGGTGAAATCGGGCGAAAAACGAGGTGCACTAACTCGTGAAGGGTGAAGAATGGACTGTTGACCCGCCGGTCAACAGTCCGAGGCGCCTGGTTGGTCCACGTGGACCAACCAGGGAAAAGATAAAGAAAATGCTTTGTTAATTCATTTAAAAATAGAAATAAATAGGATTAAATTATGATTATAAAATAAAAACTGTTCGTTATTTTATGTAGTATTTAATTATGATTTTTATTTATTTTTATGGTACATATTTTTTACAAGTTTACTTTTTAGCCTTATATAGGTATATTACCTATGTATTTTAGTATTTTAATTTTATTTTGTGTATTTTATTGTTATTATTTTTACTTGTTATTTTATAAAAACATAAAATACTTTTATGTACATAAATATATTTTTATTTATTTTTCTGAATTATTTAGTATAAAAGTATAAAAGGTATAGGTATAAGTATAGGTATAATACCTGTATAACCTATATATGTTTATTTTTATTTTTATCTTTCTTTGCATTTTTATTCTGATTTTAATGTATCAAATTATTATGAATAATATTTACAACATTATAAAAATATAAAATTACAAAAATAATAAATAATAAATAAATTGAATATTTTAATATGTACAAGTATACAATGAGGGTCCAAAACTCAACTTTCAAACCGTAGCTCCGCCAAATGCGAAACCACCGCCATTAAATAGCTTATTTTCTTCTATATACAACTAAAGGTGAGTATGCTGCATTTGGAGTTTTTATTTGTGAGATACGGGTCTGGGAAGTTGACATTCTGGATTTTTATTCAGACCATAACTTTTTACCTGTACATTATTTTTCTGTGAAATCAATTTTTATTTTTCTTTATTAATTTATCTACAACTTTCATGTACAAAGTTTCTTTATTTGATGTATAAAAAGTGGAACCAAAAATAGGTCCCAAAATGAATAAAGAATGAATAAAAGGTATAGGTATTTTCTCTGTGTTTCTGACCTTATCTCCCCCTACTTTATTCCTTGTCGACCTATTCATCAAGATACCTAGGTCTCGGGGGTTTTGGGTCAAAAAATATTTATAATATTTTATTCTTTTTCTTTTCTTTATTTATTCTATAATTTTGGCCTTGATTACAGTATTTTATACACTATTGTGATGCACATGCATGGATGCTAAGATGGTCTATTTAAGGGTATTTACAGGCATTTGCTAGGGTTTTTGGTGCCAAAATTATAGAATAAAGATGATGAAATGTGGATTCATCACTGTGCGAGACAACAATGATATATAAATGGCGAACAAAATCAAGATAATAAATAGAGATATAGAAAATCAGTCCCTAATTATAGTCAGTTCTATTTATAGGGGGATGATCTTTCTTAGACCCTATGACAAAGTCTTTAATTCTAGTAGAAAGGGCAATCGCGAGTGGTATTGAGTTGAGAGATCACCTAGAACCATGCGGAAATCTCAAATCAGACGATGATCTATGATGAGGAGTCCATTTGGAAAGGAGTCTCAGATTTCAGAGAATTATGAATTCGCGGGGATCATCCCTCTGCGAAGGAATCTCTCTTAACTGAGAATCTGACTGAAGAGGAGAAAATGGTGGTAAATAAGATGCCAACTTGAGGATTGGAAGGTATTAGTACCCTGGCATTACTTTTCAATAAAACGGAAAAGTCCCTTGATACCTAGAACGTCTGACTTGCTACACTTATTGAGCAACTTAGTTATTTTATTTGCTGTCAGTTCTTTATGCAAGAATCGCGAAAAAAGAGTGAAGGGGGTCAGGAAAAGATGGGTCTTTTCCGCTATCTTGCAACTGACTTGGTAAGCGGAAAGAGAGATCATCTATCTAACTGATGAGATTAATCGGAACCTTAGTCGGTACGTCAGATTCGTGGTTCATATGCTCTCTTCAAAAAGAAGTATGTGGGTCTTCTCGCTGATCCTTCCTCTTTTCTTCGTCCCCCACCCTCGGACTCAGCCCTTAATTGCCATTATAGAACTCGGACATGATAGCTACTCAAATATCTAAATTTGAGTAGTTTAGAAGTGCAATATTAAGGAATTCCCGCCAAATCGTTACCTGTAAGCATACAGACTATTACAAATCGTTACCTGTAATAGTCTATACAGGGGAAACTTCAAATCGGATGCGATCCTTTCTGAGTTTAGGAAAGCAACACCATGTGAGTCCGACACAAGAGGGGGATTGTGAAATAAATAATTGTCCAATAATAATATTTAAATAAAAAATAATTCACTAATCAAAGAGAAAGAAGAATATCATATCACAAAATTGCACAGTGATTTTTACGTGGAAACTCCGGATAACTTCCAAAGGAACATTTTATCTCTCACAAAGAAAGGAATCCACATCTCGGACTCACTATGCAACCACTCTTTCTTTTCTTTTAAGAATAGAAGATGTCTCTTGATTGTATGTCTCAAACAATGAGACATAGGGTCCCTTATATAGGGTTGGCCTCAAAAGAGCCGTTGGTGTTTAAAAATGGAAAGTTCAATGTTTCGATTACAAAATCTATGAAATGATTGGTCATTGAAAAAAGGTGATTGATCAAGTCATAAAAGTGATCGATCATATTTGATCGTTAGTTTGAAATTCAAAAAGTGACCGATCATGGTCAAAAGGATGGTCGATCATGATTGATCGAACATGAGAAATAATGTGGTCCATCATAGATGATCGATTAGAGATGTCAAGGTAATCGATCATATTCTCAAAAACAAAATTTCTGAAATTGACAATTCTGGCTTAAGTTTGATTGCTGATAAAGAATATGCAAAAACTACAAGATTGTTTTTAGCATAAAATAAATGCAATATGTCACATAAGAATACGAAGTCTTCCAAACTTGAGCATTTGGATTTGAGTCTTTCTTTGATTCTCTCATCAATCTGATTCTGAATCTTGAACCTTCAAGTAATGTCTTTTAGAATCACTTTAGGTTTAGAGTCAACTTCTATTTTTTCTACACTTTTCATCAAAGAGCTTCTACGAGCTTCTACCTGAAAAGTTAATCAAGCTACAAAACAAATATGCAACTAAATCCTTAGCAAAATCAAAGTCACTAACACTCCATTTTTGTAAAAAAAACACGCCACCACTTTAGTAAAGTAAGTAAGTGGATGTATTATAATGTGCAATTTTGATGTTTGTATTTAGTAAAAAGAACAATGCACATTTTTGTATATTACAACGTGGAGTTATACTACAAATTGTTTACTTATTTGACTAACGTGCTGATGTTTTTTTAAAAAGGAGGTGGCCTTCTGAACTTAGGAATGACAATGTCCCATTTAAAGGGCATCCTATATATTATGTAATTTTGGTATTTCCCATCCATTCCTTTTATTTATAAATTTCCTTTTTCATCCACAAAGGATATTAACTAAGAAACGAAAAGGCTCATTGTAAAAGTTACCATTATATTTGTAAAATTTTATGCGAAGCTTTGTAAATTTTGAACCACTTTTTAATATTCAATATTGACGTGTAATATTTGGCAGAGAAAAGTTTCTTTGTAAAAATTTTACTCTGTGTTTTGTAAATATGAAGAACCACTTTGTTGTTTAGTTTAACAACGAATAACCAATTTGTCATAGTTCCCTTTGAAAAACCAATGCTCTCTATGTAAATTTGTATGATATCCTGCAAAGTAAAAAATCAAATTAGTAATTTAACAGCTATTTCTCAGAAAGCAAATCACGTATTTTGGGTGCACTGATGCCTGTGCTCGTCGCAATGACCGAGATCTTTCGTATCAATCTTTGAGATGGGTTCTAGATCCTACTGCATATGGTGTATTGCTTGAAGATGGGTGTCATGCGCGGGAAGGCGATTGGAGTTCTTCATCGCCACTGGGAGGTGATATGGAGTTGGGGTCATGCCCCAACCCTCTTTTTTCTTCAGGCGAGATGAGGGTCATGTGAGGCAGGGGCAGATCGTAGAGAGAGGTGGGGAGTCTTGCTACTATTTTACACGAATGTGTTACTGTCTAGACGTGAGAAGATATCATTGGATTAGGGTCCCCCTTCTGCATGGAGAACTGTGTTATTGCTTGTTGATGATATCCCAGAATTACGGTTCCATGAAACCTATAACAAACTACGTAAAATTTTCTCGAACTCGAATAATGATGATATTCAAAACTTGAACAAATCTTAAATATGAATAAAATAATGTTCAATAACAAAATCTATAATTTAACTAGCTCTGATACCATGTAGAAAATGATAATGCGGAATAAAAAATAGATAATTAGATAAATAACAATGAAGAACCCTACTCCATAAGGAGCATTGTGAAATCATGGGAGAACCGTCTCACAGGGTTGTCTCACAGGGTTGATGTTATAACAAACTCTCTCAATGAATACAAGTAGTGTGGGGTTTTTTATATAGCCCCACTAATATGGCCAAATTGCACTCATGTGATGTGGGACTAAACCTAAGTGCATGTGGCCTATTTATGGATACATACTCTAACAGTCTCCGGTAATCACACTCATCTTCTTCCTCTTAGGCTTCTTTTTTGTTTTGAGTAACAGCATAACTCATCCCACATTCATCTTTTTTTCTCCCTCCTATTATTGCACAACCATTTCACCGTGCAAAACTTCCACTTCTCCATCCTCCCTTCCGCGTCCCTCCATCTCCAAGCACGTATGGTTCCCCACATTTTCGTGCCCCTAACCCAAGGCATAGCCTTGTATGCCCTCCTCCTTTAGTCATGGAGATCACCAGCATAACTCAACTATTGTATTAACTATCAAGCTCAATCATCACGATGCTCACATTTTTTCAAGATATAGCACACTACTATCCATCAGATTATTGATGTGGGTTCAACCATCCCCCTCTTTACTCATGTCATAGTTGTTTTAGTGCTTCTTAGTTATGCATATGTTGTTGCACAACATCAAAAAGATACACCTTTGTAACTTATATTATATTGACTATATATCGCTTGACTTGGCCCACTATATCTTGTGCAATTAATATTATATTTACTAGTGACTTATAAACCTATGTAAAACATAGAAAAAACCAGATAACATATTACTATGTTATAAATCATCACAACAGTCATTCCTCTATCAAATCATCTTGTAACACATACATACTAATGAATAGGTTAAATAATATCCATTTTGTGCGTTTCTCCTTCTATGAGCAATTCCTCAAGTACCAATCACTGTCTGATGGGTGATTGTTTGGAAAGTGGATATAGTGACCTCGATTATGGACTAGTGAACATTTCAATGTCGGTGTAGATACTCACCAATACAATTTTTCAACATTTAATGACTAACATTTAGGAACTGTAAAATATACAATTACAAAAATATTAATTATGGTGACGATTAGATAAGATTAACCATATCCGTTACATTTACAAACTTATAAATATAACAATGTTTGTATTTATTCATCGTTATTTATATTAGAAATAGCGATGATTTTTGTATTCGTCGCCACTTTATTACAGCAAACCAGTGCATGCTTTTCATATGTAAGAATATTTTAAAATAAATATCATGACAAAGAGAGGTGGCAAAGGAAGCAATGATATGAGATTCTTTGTACTTTTGCCCTTTCTTTAAGTTGGGCACCTTCCTATGAATATGATGGACATGCGAGTGTAGATTTAAGGTGGAAGGTGGGTAATTAGATGAAGAAGAGCTACCATGAAATTTATCAAAGGCCACATGAGTATTTGGAATCCAAGGCACCACAACTTGATGAAAACAAATTAAACAAAGGCAAGGGGGATCTACTACTAGCTGCCACCACTCCCCTCCCCCTATATCATGGATTAGTAAGTTTTTTATACATGATTAGCATATTTAAAATTATAACATTTTAGTCATAAAATATGTTATTTAGGAAAAATCTCATTGAATTCAACATTTTAGTCATAAAATATGTTATATATGAAAAATCTCATTGAATTCAAAGAAAATTATAGTTTATCTGCTACTAATTAGTCTTCCTTGTAAAGTTTAATAAAAAAACTTCTTGGATTCAAAATAAACTTACGACTTGTCTGGTTTTATAATTTTGTAGGAAGGATTGCTATTTTTTACGATTAATAGGAGATGTATCTTATTTGCCTCCAAATTTTCAAGTAAGACTTTTAAATAGTCAAGATGCTTATTGCTTTAACTTGTCCATATAAAGTTTCTTTTTAGTGCAAAATATCATCATATTAGTAATAACGAGCTTGTGATTTTAAAAATACTTGCATGATTTATGCTAATTAACTTTCTCTAATGTTACAGGTTTCAGATTTATCTAATGGACCATCTACAAGTTACTCTAGCAAATGAGCATGTCATGACATTTTTTATTTGTTGCAATTCTAAATTTCTCAACGAATAGTAATCGTTACAAAATATTTAACAACGACTTATATGGCCGCGATTGTTATAACGAATCACAATTCATCACGAGATGATATAATGATGTTTAATTCATTGCGCTCTTAAAAAAACAACCGTCATTATAGTGATGATTTGTTGCAGCGTATACTGAAATTCCAATTAGATTTTGCTTGATAACTTTAATTTTTGAAATTTAATTATATTGTAAATCAATTTTAAAATAAAAATAACAAAACTACAAGTAGTGTGAGTAGTGAAGTGGTGGCTAACGGTTGACTAACTGTTGTTGGTCTATTATGTTTGAACCTACAAGATAATATTTTATCGAGGGGTGGTTTGGTTTTCTTGGAGAAGCACCAGAACTACTATATATAAAGCATTCCCTTTTCTCTATTCTCAGCGAGTTATTAACAGTAACTAGTTCTACTCATTTCTTTCATCATATCCAACCTGCCTTTGCGTGTTGTTGAACCCCTTTCTAAACTGAGACCCTTACTTCTTGACGTCTGAAAAACACCACCTGATCAGCTTCAGAAATCCCTGCAAAAAGATAGAGAAATTCGATTCGCGGTCGTTGTATTGAGCATGTGAGTTTTTATCAGAAAAGATTGATTTGAATTAATCTTCTTTTATTTTATTTATACTCCTAAACTTAAGTGTGTGGCGGTTAAGCATGGGAGTGTCGAACTCAGGGAAGTAAACTTCTGATAACTAGGGTTAAACTATAGACAAACTAAGGGAAATAGTTCTCCTAACTTCTGAATTAATCTTATTTTTTATTATTTTAGAACATATTTTGCTATTTTTATTTGTTTGATTTTTATTTTATTATTTTTATGTTTATTTTGTTTTCCTTTTTTTGGATTTTTAAAAGGTATTTATTATTTTTATAGATTTTGTTGTATTTTTAATGTTGAAAACAATATAAGTATTGAAAATAGATTCGTATTTTTTATTTTTAAAATCCAAAGCATTGAGAAAATATTTTTATTTTATTTTTATTAGAAGTAGATGAAATCATCTTTAAAATGATATATTGTGCATTTTAGATGATTTGTATTTATTTAGTTATGAATTTTTGAAGTTTTTATAAATTTCGTATATTTTTTTATTGATTCTAATATTCAATTTTTATTTTATTTTTTGTTTATTATGTAAAATATTGTAAAATATACTAAGAGTAATTTTTATAGGATTTTTAAAGATGTTTTTATATTTTTTAGATTTTTTTAAAGTTTATTATATTTCTCTTTGGTATTTTTAAAAGAATTATTAAAAGTAGAAAATATTTTTATTTTCACACTTTATTATACTGTATACATTATATTGTATGGTATTTTTATGTATTTTTATTATACTTTTATGTTTTGTTTTTTTAGTTAATATGTATTATATGATTAATATGTATATACATCTATAGAGTTATTTGCGTAAATAGTGGAACTCGTAGGGGTCTTCATGCAAAACACCCAGTTGTCACGTGGTGTCCGCATGAGGCAGCCTGACAGGGACTTGTTTGGAATATCAAGAAGATTCCGGAGGTCTATTGCAAATCTGCCAAAAATCACGTGCTTAAGCACGTGCTCGCTAATGCTCGGGACCTGTTTGGAATTATTACAGAGCTCAGGGACTCCCGCACAATTAGTCATTGGTATCACATGCGGTTGCACATGCTAGACTGCTAGTAGCTGCAGAGGCTCATATTGCAATAATATAAAATCCGGAGGGCGAGCTATGTAAAAAACTGAAAAAAAATGCCGTCACGCGTGAGGTGTGTGTGCGCCGCTTAAGAATTAAGCGGTGGTCTCGCCCTGAGTGCGATGCGTGGCGAAAAGCCGACCCTTGGATCCAATTTGATCCAAGGGCATCTAAACGATCTGGAGCGCTACTCTTGTTTTTCCCTATTTTGGGTTCTGCAAGCAATGTTCGATGATATTTTACGTTAGAGATTTTCACTCAAGCAGAGCTCGGGTCTGATGCGGATTGTAGCTTGTTCTTCCCCCAATTGCTCGTCGCAAATGGTGCGATTCTCAAGCTCCAGTCGGTGGAGATTTCATTTTTTCTGCAGGTTTGTTCGTGGACCGGTGATAATGCTCTTGAGCATTGGAGATTCTGATCGGAGGTGAACCATTCTTTCCCAATGCAAATTTGGAGCTCCAGGTGATGTAGATCTGATCGGATCTCCACTGATGCTCAGGAGGGATGGTTTAGTTCCTGCATCCGAAACGACTCGAGGCAAACCTCGGTGGATATTAAGAATAAAAAGGAAAAAAATGGATGAGAAACTCCGGTGTAGGTGAGGATTTGGATGGCCATTGACTGCAATGGCTTCAGATCTCTGGTATTTTCGTGGGTAGCTCTCGATCGGAGCAAGTTGAAATGCTATCAGTTATCGGCCGAGGAGTAGCAAGTGCTCGGTGATTAAATTCGGCACGGCTTCAACCTGCAAATTATATGAAGGCTCGAAGACAAAGCCTCGACCGAAGTGAAGATGGGAAAAGTGAATGGGTGACCGGTGGTTCTGGCGAAGTGAGGGAAAGGAACCAGTGCTCTAGTGCGATCTCACCGGAGGTGAGAAGAAATGGAGGAGAAATGTGAAGAAGCATATGGATCGAGGTGAATGTGATGATTGACGAAGTTTGAAATGTGAGTTTAGTTGGAGAGGGATTAGAATGTATTGAGATGAGAATGGGGAAAGTGAGAAGAGAATAAAAGAGAATATGAGGCAGAGAAGAGCTTTGAATAATCTAACCTGAGGAATCGCGGACGGGGTTGCGCTTGGGAAAGGATGTTCACCTCTACGCCCGGCGGCGGTGGAGGCTCTTCGCGGAGGATAGAGGATGTGATACTGAAGATCTCGCCTGAATCCCTCTTCCAAACTTTGCTCGAACGACGGCGAAGCCGACTCCTGTCACGAGCCTTCTCTCTCGCTCAAAGCTCATGGGAGGAAGAAGAATGGAAAATGACGGATCCCCGGATTTGGAGAGGGTCGACAGCTATATATAGAGGAGGCGGAGTCTGCTCACCGCCAGCGGTGAGGGGAGCACGGGTCAGTTGGACAACGACCGGCTAACGGCCGGTCATTAGAGCTATTGGAGGAGTTAACAG
This sequence comes from Ottelia alismoides, assembly GCA_037367405.1. Lineage (NCBI taxonomy): Eukaryota > Viridiplantae > Streptophyta > Magnoliopsida > Alismatales > Hydrocharitaceae > Ottelia > Ottelia alismoides. The sequence continues at coordinate 241,619 of JAZKJV010009648.1, read as the reverse complement.
TGGCAGTCGTTGTTGCAGGAGGAGGGAAGAAGAAGAGACGAGTCGGAGAAAAAGGGTCGGAATTAGTAAAGTATAAAAAAGAAAGGAGAGAGAGAGAGAAGGGAGAGGAAAATAAATAAAAATAATTAATGAAATTAAATAACTAATAATAATAATTAAATATATAATTATTAATGTATCCATTTCGTAATTAAATAAATATTTAAGTATATAATTAAGTAATTACTTAAATTAATAAATAAATGACTAATAAATTAATTAATTAAATAAATTAACTAAGTAAGTAAATAAATAAAGTAAATAAATAATTAAATTATTATTTACTTAAATTTAATAATGAATTATAATATAAATTATGGTACATTTTACAATATACCAATACGGACCCGAAAATCGTGTTTTTCGTTTTAAATCCGATTTTAGCGAAACTAGTATCATTTTGTAGATAATTGAATAATATAAATTTTAGAACTGAGTTTGCCCAATTAGGAGTTTATACGGCCGAGTTATGAAGTCCGGAAAATTTAGGTAGCGGTTTCGATGCTTCGGGTTTTATTAGTATTTTGACTTAGTTGTATTTTTTTATATTTTTATATACATTTTTACAAGATTTTAGAAAAAGAAATTAAGTTAATCGGATTTACGGTTATTTAATTAAAAATCCGGGAAGTTTCTACAGATAGTACACATAGACAACGGGTCCCAAACGCCAAAACTCACCAGTTTCATTCGATTATTTTTTAAATATTTTTAATAAATAATACTAAGTACAAAACGAATTCCAAAAGTGAGTTTGGTCTGTTTTGAGTTTTCTATAAATAGTTACGAACCTCGAAATTTGACTTTTGTGGCTTTTATGGTTCATTGCAGTTAATTATTTTTGTGAGCAAATATTTTTCTAATATTTTTATAAAACAATATATATTTTTATGAACAACTTTTACGAAAAGAGTGCTTTGATTTGAGATGATATAAGTGATGAATAAAATAGGTGAAATATTTATAATGTGATAAATAGTTAAATTATATTTTTTGTCTTTGTTTTCAGGATATTTTATATGTAATGATCATTATCTCCCCCTATTTATTTATTTTTCGACCCGATCAATATTGATCTGGTCTCGGGGTTAGGATCAGTCTGTATATATTTCATATATTACCGCCTTCTTTTCTTTTCTTTTTATTTTTATTTTTATTTTTTTATTTAGGATAAAATAAACGTTAAATATATAATATTAATATTTGTTATTAAAATGATAATTAGTTGGATTTAGTGGATATTTACATGTATTTTACCGAGGATTTTAGCCAAAATGAAAGAATAAAGGCGATAAACCATGGATTCATCATTCCCCTATACTTTACCTTTGCTAGTCCCTTAGCAAACACTTATTTTATAAATAAGTGCAAACAAAAAGAAAATAAAAGGAAAATAAAAGAACTTAGAATATGATTATTTCTTTAAACCGAATATCACTTCACCCAAAATCTAAAGCTTGGATTCAGACCTTTGGATTAATAGTGTGTCGGGACTCTATTAGAATTGGCCAGATCCAGGAATCACCATCATCGACCACCCTCCGCTCGCTCTCTGCCTCTCACTAGCAGCGAATCACCGGGCGGGAAGCCCAAGCTCTCCCATGTGTCGCGCACGTGTGGAGGGAACCGCTGCAAAGGATGCCTCACGTGACTCCCACGTGTTGTGGGGATAAATTCATCGACACCCATGGCGGTTCTTGAAATCGAGAAACAGTCCTATCCCATAGGTCACATGTATCGCACGTGACCTAATAGAAAATTTGCATCAACCTCCTTGGACTCTAGCCAAGTCACACAAGTTGCCCCGCCACCAGAGGTCGCGTGCTTCGCATATGACGCTCTGGAAGTTTTGCACAAAGCCCCTCATTGGGCTCAATAATTATACTTACATCCTTGTCTTCATTTTGTTATTTTATTTAATCTTCTGTATTGTAAACAGACCCCTGAGCTCCTATTATAATTTGGATGTCATTATTGCATCTTTTAATTATATCTATATACTAAGTAATTATAAATAATAATTAATGATTAATATTATAACTTATATATAACTATATATCAATATATAATGCACTATAGGATAATATAATTATAAATATAGGTAAAATAGTTAAAATTGTAGAATAAAAAGTTTTTGTCTTTTTTATAGCTTCCTATAGATTCGTGACTTTTCAAGTATTTTTGCTAATTGTTAGATATTTTTAAAGTCCAAAATATCCCAAACCATGAGACTAAAATAAATAGGATGAATTGATTTGGGGATTAAAAATATCAGAAAGCATCAAAATATTTCCAAATAAAGTTTATATATACTAATATGTTTAAAAAACACAGAACAGAAAGAAATATTTTGGGGGTTTTGGTGATTTTTTATATTTTTAGGATTTTGGAGCTTTTAAATTTTTCTATCATTTTCTTTTTCTATTTTATAAATTTTTGGTCTAGAGGCCCAAAATACTATAATAAACAAACATGAATTTTTGGGAATTTGTAAACATGATTTTTAATTTTTTTGGAAATTATAATTCGAATAGAGATAAAACCGTGTTATTTTGATTTTTAATTAATTGGAAAAATGCTTAAATGGAAAAACTAAAAATATAACATGAATGAGAATGCAAACATGCACTTAACCCTATATTTTATGATTTTTAAAGCACGGATGATATTTATAAAAATTTGACAAACATGCATAAAAATACTTGAGCATGCAAGGGTATATTTGTAATTAAAATAAAAGTCATGGGATATAGTGCAAAATACCAAAAAGTTTTGAATTAATATTAAAACTTTAAATATTAAACCATAATTACAAAAATCAGAGTTATATACATGCAAAATATTCATGCATGGGGCCGCCACATGAGGTCACGTGGTGGAGGATTAAATCACAATATTAAAAATGGACAAGTGTATACACGCAATTTGCTCACTAATTTTTAAATGTTATCAAATTTTCGCAGTACATTTCAATTATTACAAAAATACTGACAGGGTAATTGGATTTTACCCACTTAAACACCCTGGATCAGGCGACCTTCTTGCAGACATGTGGCAGATCTGTTGGCTGCGGGCACACACCGTTTCACCTCAGATTGAACGGCTGCTATTAGATCAGAGAGGAGGGACTCAATGGGACGGCAACTGGGTAGTCTCCAAGAACAGGAAGAATACCGCGGATGGTGAACTTTGATCTCCGGTTCTAGCTACGTCTACGCACGATTCTTCGCATCGACCAGCTCTTCCCCTTTCCTGGAGGTCCTCCGCACGTGTAGGTACCCTCAGATGGTTTCCAGGTCCCAGCGATGGGGACCTGGATAGTATTCTGCCTGGAGAAAAAGGTATACCTTGAAGTGGCTCCAGGTGCGCTGCTTCAGCTTAGTCCTGCACGCAAAATGTAACCTGGCTCAAGACAATCATCTCGGCCCAAAAATGGAGGTCTGGGACCTCATGAATGATGTAGGTGGTGAGGCTCTAGTGATGCGGAAGAATGAAACTTCAATTCACTTGACTCCAAGCTGGAATCAAGGGGGAAAATGGGGAGATTGGTGGAGAAGGCATTGGGCACTATAATGAGGAGAAAATGGGTCTAAGAACATACATAATGATGATGAATCGGACCTGGAGCCCAAGCTCCAGGTCAACTAAGATATGGAATTCCTAGCTAACTTACAAACCCACACTAAAAACTAACTATATAAATGAAATATGTACTATAGATATTACCCATAATCGATGGGAAATGGCCTAGATTCGGCTCGAAAGCCAAAGAGGAAAACCTCCATCGAGCTCATCGGTGGTGACTAGATGCACCTCCCACATCGCACCTCCTCGCTGCAGATCATGGATCCTCTCTCCTGTCACCAACGAGATCTCCAAGAATCAATCTGAGGGGATAAGTATGGCTCGAAAGAGATCAAATCGGCAAAAGGGGGAGGAGGTGTAGTATTTATAGATGATTTTTGGGTGGACTTTGATAGAGGATTGTGTGAATGGAGGAGGTGGTAGGTGAGGATTTGAGGATGGGCGAAGTTAAGGGATGATCGGGCTACAGTGCGGTGGAAGGCTCGAGGTGAGAGGGATAAGATGATATGGTGGAGAAATTGGTGAAGTCGAGCGATCTGTGAGTCTGACATGGGCAGCATGGGTCAGACATACAGTTGACCCAGGTCAACAGTTGAAGACCCGGTTAGTCCACATGGACCAACCGGGAAATTCCAAGGAAAGATGCCTTGGAAAATGAATAAAAATTAATAAATGAATTAATTGTTTTTAGGTTATAAAATAAAAATTATTTCTAATTTTATGTACAATTTAATGCCTATTTTTATTTATTTTTATGAGGTGATTTATTAAAAGTTATTATTTATAAGTATAAGTATAAGTATGGGTATATTGACCTATGTTTGCAATGTTTTATTTTTATATTTTATTATTTTATACACTCAATTTATATATTTATAGCTTATTTATATGCACTTATCTCGACAAGTCAACTGATGCACAACCATTTGTGATCAATAGACAGCTACTAAAACCTTATCTTGAGAATGATACATTACTGTCCGTGGTTGATTCAGTACAAGTGGTCTATGATGATGAAATTCATGTCGCAGCATCAACAAAATCAGATGAGGGACATAAAAACATTTTTCATAGTTAATCGTTTTCCTTTTTTTCTTCTTTTATTCTTTTTGTTTTCATTTTTCAAATTCTTTCTTCCGTATTTCACTCACCCCATTCATATGTGCTATACTTAGGATATGCTTCATCCTAAGTATAAGGGGTGAGCACCCTTGGGTTGCTCATTCTTCGATCCCTCGCATATATACTCAACTCTTTATAATCTATATATACTTAGGGATATTTTACCCTAAGTATATGGGGAGACAGGTCGAGCTAATGATTTATTTGTTCCCACCCTCAACCCACCCGACATGTTGAATACAGTCTGCTATACTTAGGATTAATTGATCCTAAGTATAGGGGGGACGGTTTGTAAAGCCTTGAACTTGGCATATCTCGGATCGTATATAATAAGATCTGGCTCGTCAAGAGGAAACCAACATAATTTGTTTCGTGTGAATCGGACTCCGTTTTGATTTGTTATGAATTTCGAAAGAAAGAGAAGTACGGAAGGATAAGATGTCATTAACCCATAATGACTGTCATTATGACTAATTAAACATGATTAAAGAAACTAATGATCGATTAAAAACCGCTAATGATCATTAGCAAACACTAATCAATAGTTAGCAAAAGATAAGCGTAAGCCGCGAAAGTTAAATCGCAATTAGTGAAAGTTAATCACGATTAGTGTTAATTAAGCGTCATTAGCAAATCTAGAATCCTCTAGAATGTTCTAACTTAAGCCTCAAGTTTGGGATAAGTTTTGGCTAAAAGCATGGGCCAAAACCATGGGCCACTAAACCATAGTTAAGGTCTAAACCATGGTTTTCTAACCATGGTTAGTGATTTTCTGGGGCCTATAAATAGACCACCCTACCCATTCATTCTCTACGACTTCCACTACCACCACCACCCCAAGGGCTAGGGTCGAGAGGTCGGGAGGAGGAGTGGGAGGCGAGGGAGGAGCGCTAGCGAAGCGCTGTCGGGAGAACGAGGAGGAGAAAGGTATGATCCTCTCTTAGTTTGCTTCGTAAGCTAGGCTTTCAATTCATCCTCTTGTTCTTCTAAGTTTTATTCGTGATTCATCTTTCTTTCCGATTCGTTTTCCTGTTGTGGTTCGAGGAGAAATCTGTGTAACACCCTACTTAGGTGCGGGCGGCTATGCACGTCAATGACCCTGTGATTCGTCACACGTTCACTCATCTAAGACGCGTGGTGTCTACCGATTCTCCATCGTTTATGTTTCTGTTTTTCCTATTATGTTTTTATAATTATGTTGATGGAGAAATATGTGTAATACCCTACTTAGGTGCGCGCGGCTATGCACGTCAGTGACCCTGTGATTCGTCACACGTTCAGTCACCTAAGATGTGTGGTGTCTACCGGTTCTTCATCTCTTGTTGTTGAGTATATTCTTTCAGTTTCGTTGTTATTTTTCTCGACTGATTTTATAGAAGAAACTCTTTTCAATTTTATTTTGAAATATGTTCCGATATAAGGGGAAACTCTGCCGAAATTTTCGAAGAAATATGTCCCGATATAAGGGGAAACTCTGCAGGAAATTTCTGAGAAATATGTCCCGATATAAGGGGAAACTCTGCCGAAATTTTAAGAGAAAATATGTTCTTGGCGTTCTTCGTGTTCTTCGTGTTCTTCGTGTACTTCGTTTGTTCTTCGCACGTTTCTTAGCGTTTTTGATACGAAAATGAAATTCGATCTTTTCAGGAGCCTTAAAAAAGCCTTTCTAAAAATTAAACACGATAAAGCCTTGCATACATGAGAGAGAGCTCGATTAGGTAATGAAATCCTTCCTTTTGCTGTTGGGTTTTCATATTAAATTATTGAAATTCTTGATTTTGTGTTCTTTGTTACAAAGAAACCTAATTTTGGCTATTTTTGAAAAAGTCTGAAGAATTGCTTTGTGATTCCCACTAAAATAAGGTTTACGCATCAAATTGATGTGTTGGTTCTGAAAGTTAGGGTTTGGGAGTTAAAACAGGCATAAATACGAATATATATATGGTTATGAATAATATATATGTGAGTCTATACTAAGTGTTGCTGATTACGCAAATCAAAGACTTAACGAAAGAATTACATCATGGGAATTGATGTGGTTTGAGTTGGTACTTGAAAAGGATCGTATGTCACGTTAAGGATGACTAGGAGTAGAACTACAGGTCGGGCATGCAACCTGTAGGTTTGTCGGAAGGAACCCGTATTGGCGTTTCCCTACCTAGGCGGTACACAGTTGCCCTGTTATGATAAGTGCGCACAAATTGAATGTTTTGCAACGCGTGGTACCGGGAGCCAATATATTCGGGTTGGAACGACAGAAGATGTGGTCATGCCATGTGGAGGCACGGGTGGTTCAATAGCAGCTGGGCCACGATAATAAACTGCTAGGTTATATAATTAAATGTTAGCCTGAGTTTTTAAGCAACCGAGTCCTCGAGGACGGTGTGCTCATTTGATTTTCCAGGCTGAGGGTTGAGACCTTGTTTAATAAAAGAAAAGGAAATTGTCAGGGTAGTATTGGAGGATTGGTTGAGGCGACGTGCGGCGGCATAAGCTTACCAAGATCAACACAATCTCCAATCCTGAAGTGTCCACAGCTTCGGAGTCCAAGAATGGTGGGGTTCCCCTGGACTAATCCCTGATGTGGAATAGAAAAGAATAGGACTTAAATTAATGAGAAAGAATGAAATTTTTGTGATATCAAGTTTTGAAAAATTACACAATTTGTTTGCTTTTCTCTTCTTCGTTACTTAGCATTCGCTAATTTTATCCTATGATTTATGCAAAACCCAACATGTATCGGTGAGCCATCGCAAGGACATTAAAAGTTCATCTAGCTTACATACTAGACATCCAACCAGCCATAGTAGCTTTACTTTTTAAGGTAGTTAGTAATCTTTTGTATATTTTCCTTTCAAGCTGATGTACATGTAAATGGTTATAGTGGGATAGTGTATCATCTTAACTTTATTTTGTGAATGGAAAAGTGTTGAAATACTTTCTTCTGAGTATTTTTATTTGTAGTCTATTTCTGAATGTTAGTTGTGATTGCTAAATAAATTATTGCTGAGTAACCAGATCCGGATATGGGAGGATCCGACGGCCCGGGAAACGGGGTCGCGACAGATTAGTATCAGAGCCATGCTTCAATCCTGGGACCTGTGGGTTATGGGCCCACCACGCTTCCGCTGCGTGAAAAGTCCTTCACAAATCTTCTATAATATCCAGCTAATCCCAGAAAAGACCGTATTTCTGTGACAGTCTTCGAGTGTTCCCAACTCATCACCACACTAGCCTTTGTAGGATCAACTGATATACCTTCCCTAGAAATAACATGGCCTAAGAAAGATACTTCAGATAGCCAGAAGTCGCATTTGCTATATTTAGCATACAGTTTGTGCTTCCTTAGAGTTTCAAGTGCCTGCCTGAGATGGTGTTCATGTAGATACTTATCCTTGGAGTAAATAAGCATATCATCAATAAAGACTACTACAAAGTGATCTAAGAACTCCTTGAATACTCTATTCATGAGATCCATGAAGGTTGTTGGGGCATTTCTCAGTTCAAAAGGCATAATTAAGAATTAATAATGCTCGTATCTAGTTCGAAAAGTTATCTTGGGGATATCCACATCATTTATCTTCAACTGATGGTATCCAGATCTTAAGTCAATCTTGGAATACACAGTCCAACCCTGTAACTGATCAAAGAGATCATCTATTCTTGGCAGAGGATACTTGCTTTTTTACGGTCTTCTTGTTTAGTTGTCTATAGTCAATGCACAACCGTATTGACCCATCCTTTTTCCTGACAAATAAGATAGGTGCACCCCATGGTGAAGTACTAGGACGAACGAATCCTTTATCTAACAGTTCTTGCAACTGTACCTTTAACTCTCGTAACTCAGCTGGTGCCATCCTATACGGAGGGATAGAGATAGGCTGAGTATCATGTATGAGAGAGATTTGAAATTCAATTTCTCGCTCAGGTGGTAATCCAGGTAGTTCCTTTGGAAATACATCAGGAAACTCGCATACTATAGGTATATCTTCCATCATTCTGTCTGACCCTGATGTAGTGGTTACATAAGCTAAATAACCTTGGCACCCTTATTCTAACAACTGTTGTGCCTTCAATGTAGAGATATATTCGATATTATCATTGGATGTCTTTCCAATGAACTGGAACTCTATCGAGTTAGGAAGGTGAAACGTTACTGTCTTCTGAAAACAGTCAAGACATGCATGATGCCTTTCTAGCCAATCCATCCCAAGAATGAGATAGAGGGATTTCATATACAAGATGGATTACTATATAACCATCACAGAGCTTGTGTACCAAACATACATGTACTGAGGAAAGACATTTTACGTGAAGCTCATTGTTCTAGATTATCTATTCATCCAGGAATTACAAAGATGTATAAGGATTTTCATTCATACTTTTGGTGGCCAGGAATGAAGAAAGATGTTGCTGAGTATGTAAATGCATGTTTCACTTGCCAGCAGGTAAAGGCTTCACACCAAAAGCCAACAAGATTATTGCAACCTCTCCCTATACCTGAATGGAAATGGGAAAGCATTTCCATGAACTTCGTTACTGGCTTACCTCAGACGACTGGTAGTAAAGATAGTATCCGGGTTATAATTGATCGTCTGACAAAGGTAGCACACTTCATTCCGATAAGCTTATCTTTCACTCCAGACCAGCTTGCTGAGTTATATATTACACATGTGATTCGCCTCCATGGTATCCTGAAGGAAGTAGTTTCTGATCGAGATTCACGATTCACCTCACACTATTGGGAGAACTTAATGAAAGCCTTAGGTACACAACTATGCTTGAGTACATCATATCATCCACAAACAGATGGTCAGTCAGAACGTAAGATTCAGACACTAGAGGATATGCTATGAGCATGTGCCTTAGAATGGAAGGGATCGTGGGTTAAACATTTGCCTCTTGCAGAATTCACCTACAATAATAGTTACCATACAAGTATTGGCATGGTACCATTTGAAGCACTATATGGACGAAGGTGTACTACTCCTTTGTGTTGGGAAGAGGTCAGAATAAAGAACCTTTATGATTCAGATAGACTTCAAGAGACACGGGAAGCTGTAGAGCTTGCTAAAAAAACCTATTAACTGCCCAGAGTCGCCAGAAAAGTTATAGTGATACCAGGCGAAGAGACCTTGAATTTGAGGTAGGTGACTTTGTATTTCTCAAAGTATCACCTATTAAGGATGTTCAGAGGTTTGTCTTGCGTGGGAAGTTAGCACCCAGGTTCGTGGGTCCCTTTGAAATTATTCAACGCATTGGAAAAGTGGCATATAGACTTGTACTTCCTCCACATCTTTCGGCAATACATGATGTATTTCATGTATCAAATCTGAGAAAGTACATTAGGGATCCAGAGCATAAGATAAGTTATGATGATTTACATGTTGAGTCAGACTTGACATACCAAGAGATACCTGTGCAAATACTTGAAAGGGATATCAAGAAGTTGAGAAACAAAGAGAAGCCTCTAGTTAAAATATTATGGCGGAACCAAGAGTTTGAAGAAGCCACATGGGAACCTGAGGAAGAAATGAGAGCGAAATACCCCTACTTATTTGAGTAATAACACTGTGTATTGTATATCTTCTTTATAAATGAAATGGCGTTCATTCTCTTTAAGGTTGTTATGCATGCATTTCTAGTCTCGAGGACGAGATTTCCTTTAAGGTTGTTATAATTGTAAAGCCTTGAACTTGGCATATCTCGGATCCTATATAAAAAGATCCGGCTCGTCAAGAGGAAACCAACAGAATTATTTCGTGTGAATCGGACTCTGTTTCAATTTGTTATGAATTTCGGAAGAAAGAGAAGTAAGGAAGGATAAGATGTCATTAACCCATAATGACTGTCATTATGACTAATTAAACATGATTAAAGAAAATAATGATCGACTAAAAACCGCTAATGATCATTAGCAACACTATCAATAGTTAGCAAAAGATAAGCATAAGCCGCGAAAGATAAATCATGATTAGTGAAAGTTAATCACGATTAGTGTTAATTAAGCGTCATTAGCAAATCTAGAATCCTCTAGAATGTTCTAACTTAAGCCCCAAGTTTAGGATAAGATTTGGCTAAAAACATGGGCCAAAACCATGGGCCACTAAACCATGGTTAAGGTCTAAACCATGATTTTCTAACCATGGTTAGTGGTTTTCTGGGGCCTATAAATAGACCCCCCTACCGATTCAATCTCTACGACTTCCACTACCACCACCACCCCAAGGGCTAGGGTCGAGAGGTCGGGAGGAGGAGTGGGAGGCGAGGGAGGAGCGCTAGCGAAGCGCTGTCGGGAGAACGAGGACGAGAAAGGTATGATCCTCTCTTAGTTTGCTTCATAAGCTAGGCTTTCAATTCATCCTCTTGTTCTTCTAAGTTTTATTCGTGATTCATCTTTCTTTCCGATTCGTTTTCCTGTTGTGGTTCGAGGAGAAATCTGTGTAACACCCTACTTAGGTGCGGGCGACTATGCACGTCAGTGACCCTGTGATTCGTCACACGTTCACTCATCTAAGACGCGGGGTGTCTACTGATTCTCCACCGTTTATGTTTCTGTTTTTTCTATTATGCTTTTATAATTATGTTGATGGAGAAATCTGCGTAATACCCTACTTAGGGCGGCTATGCACGTCAGTGACCCTGTGATGCTTCACACGTTCACTCACCTAAGATGTGTGGTGTCTACCGGTTCTTCATCTCTTGTTGTTGAGTATATTCTTTCAGTTTCGTTGTTATTTTTCTCGACTGATTTTATAGAAGAAGCTCTTTTCATTTTTATTTTGAAATATGTCCCGATATATGGGTAAACTCTGCCGAAATTTTCTGAGAAATATGTCCTGATATAAGGGGAAACTCTGCCGAAATTTTCTGAGAAATATGTCCCGATATAAGGGGAAACTCTGCCGAAATTTTAAGAGAAAATATGTTCTTGGCGTTCTTCGTGTTCTTCGTGTTCTTCGCGTTCTTCGTGTTCTTCGTTTGTTCTTCGCACGTTCTTAGCGTTTTTGATACGAAAATGAAATTCGATCTTTTCAGGAGCCTTAATATAGCCTTTCTAAAAATGAAACACGATAAAGCCTTGCATACACGAGAGAGAGCTCGATTAGGTAACGAAATCCTTCCTTTTGCTGTTGGGTTTTCATACGAAATTATTGAAATTCTTGATTTGTGTTCTTTATTACGAAGAACCCTAATTTTGGCTATTTTTGAAAAATTCTTAAGAATTGCTTTGTGATTCCCACTAAAATAAGGTTTAGGCATCAAATTGATGCGTTGGCTCTGAAAGTTTGGGTTTGGGAGTTAAAACAGGCATAAATACAAATATATATATATATATATATATGTGTGTGTGGTTATGAATAATATATATGTGAGTCTATACTAAGTGTTGCTGATTATGCAAATCAAAGACTTAAAGAAAGAATTACATCATGGGAATTGATGTGGTGTGAGTTGGTACTTGAAAAGGATCGTGTGTCACGTTAAGGATGGCTGGGAGTAGAACTACAGGTCAGGCATGCAACCTGTAGGTTTGTCGGAAGGAACCCGTATTGGCGTTTCCCTACCTAGGTGGTACACGGTTTCCCTATTATGATAAGTGCGCACAAATTGAATGTTTTGCAACGCGTGGTACCGGGAGCCAATATATTCGGGTTGGAATGACGGGAGATGTGGTCGTGCCATGTGGAGGCGCGGGTGGTTCAATAGCGGCTGGGTCACGATAATATGTATTTAAAGCCGCTAGGTTATATGATTAAATGTTAGCCTGAGGTTTTAAGCAACCGAGTCCTCGAGGACGGTGTGCTCATTTTATTTTCCAGGCTGAGGGTTGAGACCCTATTTAATAAAAGAAAAGGAAATTGTCAGGGTAGTATTGGAGGATTGGTTAAGGTGATGTGCGGCGGCATAAGCTTACCAAGATCAGCACAATCTCCAATCCCGAAGTGTCCACAGCTTCAGAGTCCAAGAATGGTGGGGTTCCCCTGGACTAATCCCTGATGTGGAATAGAAAGGAATATGACTTAAATTAATGAGAAAGAATGAAATTTTTGTGATATCAAGTTTTGAAAAATTACACAATTTGTTTTCTTTTCTCTTCATTACTTAGCATTCGCTAATTTTATCCTATGATTTATGGAAAACCCAATAGGTATCGATGAGCCATCTCAAGGATTTTAAAAATTCATCCAGCTTACATACTAGACATCCAGCCAGCCACAATAGCTTTACTTTTTAAGGTAGTTAGTAATCTTTTGTATATTTTCCTTTCAAGCTGATGTACATGTAAATGGTTATAGTGGGACAATGTATCATCTGAACTTTATTTTGTGAATGGAAAAGTGTTGAAATACTTTCTTCTGAGTATTTTTATTTGCAGTCTATTTCTGAATGTTAGTTGTGATTGCTGAATAAATTATTACCGAGTAACCAGATCCGGATATGGGAGGATCCGACGGCCCGGGAAACATGGTCACAACACGGTTGACTTCTCATTCAATCGTTGTAGTATAGGCTTGTCTATACTCAATACGAGTTATGTCTTCTCTTTTCTATCTGATCTATGAGGAAATAGCTCAAGCTAAGTATAGGGGGGTCATATATACATTGTATATATTTTAGCCATAACTAGTATTTTCAATAATATGGCTAATCAATAAAAAATAAAACACACATTAAAATTCATATATTGATTAATAAATCATGTTAAAATTATTACGCAAAATTTTTGAAAAATGGTTGATAAATCTTTTTGAAAAATCTTTTGAAAACTGTTTAGAATATATTTTGTAAAATATTTTCAACCTTTGTACAAATATTTTGTTTATGAAAACTTATTTGCTTTGGTTGAATAAATATTTTGAAAAACTATTTGCAAATGATTTGAAAATATTTGCAAAAATACTTTGAAATATATATATATATATATTGTCTGAAAAATCTTTGAAAAATGATTTTCAAATTTAGTAAATGTTTGTAAAAAGTATCTGCCAAATTAATTTACAAAATAAATTTTTCAAAATGATCGCAAAAATCTTTTCAAATTATTTTGAGAACCCTATACATAATCCAAAAAATAAAAGGCTTTACAAACCTTTTATATACAAACCTATAAATTCCTAAATCCTAAATTCTTGTAAATAACAAGACACACACTCGTGTAAATATCTACAACACTTTTATTTTGAAAAATACCTAAAATTATCAAAATTAAGTATCTATAAAAAATTTACAAAACTTTTCAAAATCCATAAAAAATTTCAAAATTAGAAAAAATGCATCACAAAAATGTTTTTCATTGCATTGTACATATCATTTGCATTTTTCAAATTGATGTTGATAAGTGAATGAGTCTAAATAAAATTCGAAGATTAGAGCTTGGTTGGACCTTAATCCACTTTATCACAAGATCCTTATAGGAACTGGAACTGAGACACATCAAGTCTGCTAGACTTAATTCTTTGAGACCACGAGACTTAGTTTAATGTCATCTTGACTACCTAAGTAGAATATTTTGAAACACATGCATGACTGTTGTTGATAATGACCTAGCTTGCACACTTGCACTTTACACTTTGTGGATATTGTACCCCAACCCGGTCCAGTAGTCGTGAGGTCTAACAACAAAAGTTGTGGGTGCAATCATACTTCAAAAAGAGGGATAGTCTACTAACTCAAGAGGAAAAAGTCCATATGTAATGTTTTTGTATATAGTATTCAAAAAGTGGAAAAATCAAAAATTCCAAAAAGAAAAGAGGGGAAAATTCCAAGAAAAATCAATTCCCGTCGGAGTGCGTATATATTTGTATAGTCAATAAGCAAGATTGAGCCTCAAAGTTATATGTATATGAGCTTTCAACCGGATGACTTGGCTACACTGATCATGCATCCTCGGATAGGTAGCTACACTAGCTACCATCCATTCTTCTCTCCACCTCCTCTTCTTGTGCTGGTTGCACTTGAACTTGGAAGGGAATACCTCGCTTCTCGAGGAAAGAGTTGTTGGATTGTGGAATTAGAGTCACCATGTTGGAGAAGACTAGTTTACCGCTTCAGTCAAGGAGAGCTACATATCACTGATACTGTACAAGATAGACTCATAGTCATAAGGGATTGCGTATGACATTGACTTATTCTGACCTGGCTTTTGACGAGACATGGGCAGGGTCTTGTGGTTCTTAGAGGTTGTTGTGTTTCAAATCTATTTCCTAATAAAATTATTAAAATGCAAAAAAAATAAAATATACAATACATAGGTAAAAGTACATATGATTATACATGTAAATATAAACCTACAATAAAATACCTCGAAAAAATAAAAATATGTATTAAATACTACAAAAATTAAGAACATTTCTTATTTTATAACCCAAAATTAGTAAATTCGTTTACTATTTTTTTTATTGATTTTACAATTTATTTCTTATTCCCTTTATTCTTTTTGGTCCACGTGGACCAACCAGAAAGGCTCAAGTGTTGACCACGGGTCAACAATACCTTCAGCCTCCATACTGCTGTCAGAGCCACCTACCTACCCTTCTTTGTTGATATTTGGATTGCATTCCATGCCTTGAATCACCTCCATTTCTTCATCGAAATTGTTCTCCATAACTTCCTCCATCTCGCTAGCACTTTAGATCTTCTGCACGAACACTCAATCGATGGCAAGCCTGTGATCTTCACCTACCACCGCGTTTGTCTATAAAACACCTCCTAGATCTATTTTTTGTGACTTTATCCCTCTTGAGACAAACTTAGCCCCTCAGATCGATTCCTGGAGGTCTTATTGGTGATATGAGCAAGGCTTCACGATCTGCAGCAAGGAGGTGCGGCGCAGGAGGTGCATCTAGCCACCACTAGCGAGCTCGCCGGAGGTCCTGCTTCTTGGGTACCCAACCTAGTTGAGGCCTCTTTTCTTTGCATCATAGGTATATTTTAGTCCCTATTATAGTTTTTTCGCTTTAATTTAGTAGTTAATTGTGTAATCTAGCTCTAGTGAGGAACCCTAATTCGACTTGGAGCTCGAACTCCAGGTCCAATCATCGTACCTCTGATTATGTCATGTTCCACTCTTCATGCCTTATCGCTCCACTACCCTTTCTTTGTAAGATCCACCTTGTTTCCAACCCTGATCCATCGTGGATCAAGGAATCAAGATCTTCCTCTCAAGCCATCGATGGAGCTCTTCATATTCCATCCATTCCTAGCTTCCAGCTTCAAGTCACCAGTCGAGGAGGTAACCCTTGAGCCGGCGTATTTTTTGGTGGAGGATCGAGACTTGGAGATGCATCCAAAGCTGATTAATTCACCTAGAGTAGCTACATGTGACCTAGAGCAAGAACGAGCCCTAGATCGATCCTTGGCGCATCTAGGTTGTATCAGCCATTCCTTGTACGAGCGGAGGACTTCCAACGACGCTTGGCCATACTCTGATCAAAAAACGATGGCTGGAGGACCAAGATATCCACGATCGAAAGAGCTCCGGGGAGTGTTCTTGGGTTGTTCTTCCAATGCCCTTGAATGCCATCCAATCAAGAACAGAGTGCCAGATCTAATCACAACCCTTCGTTTATGCTGAACCGTTGTGCCTCCATCGCCGCACGATCTGCCACGCGTCACGGATGGATGACTAGATCCATGCAGTTTAATGGGTAATTTAAAATAACCCCTCTACTTATTTTATAATTATTAATTAGTCTTGTAAGTATTTTATTATGTTCAAAAAGTAATGGACAAATTGCATGTAAGCCCTTGACCTATTCTAGAATTGCAATTTATTTCCCCTCCACGTCACCTCACATGGTTGCCCATGTGCATGGGTATTTTGCATGTAAATCCCTCCGGGTTTTTGCAATTGTCGTTTAATATTTAAACTTTGAACATTTATTCAAAACTTTTGGGTTATTTGCTCCTTCGCCCTTGTCTTTTATTTTAATTGCAAATATACCCCTATCATTTCAATTACCCTGTTCTTGTTTCCAATTTTCTAAAATTACCATTCATGATCCAAAAATCATAAAAAAGGTAGTGTGCTTGCTCGCTTGATCTTTCACGCTACATTTTTTATTTTGCTTATTAGGCATATTTCCTATTTATTAAAAATCGAATAACACATTTTATACTCTATTTGATTTAAAATGTCCAAAAATATAAAATCATATTTAAAAATTCCAGAAAAAATAATATTTTTCATTATTATCTTTTATAGCCTCAGGCCAAAAATCCCTATAACTAGAAAAATCATTAAAAATTAAAAAGCTCCAAAACCATTATAAAAATTATAAAAAATCTTTTAAAGAGACAAACATATTTATTTATATATCTGACTTTCTTTATAATATATATTATCTATTATATTAGTTTAAGAAAACTTTGACTCTATTTGTATTTTTAAATTCCAAAACAATTCGACCTATTTAAAAAGTCTCTGATTTTGTGTATTTAGGACTTAAAAATACCTAAAATTTATTTAAAATTCCTAAAAAATTTAGAAAATTATAAAAGCACAAAAATATTTTATTCTGCAAATTTTGTTTATTTTTAGTTATATTTATAATTATATTACCATATATTATATATATCAGTATATAATTATATATATATATATTATATATTAAAAAAGAAAAGAAATAGAAAATAAGAAAATTATAAAAAGAAAATAAAAAATTATTATAAAATTAAAAATTAAAATGTATATAAATATAAAATATAAAAAGAGAATTATTATATATAATTTAAAACTCACAAATTAATTAATCAATCAATTGAGTAAATATTGTATAAAATACAACAATATTATTTATTCATTATTTATCTATAAATAATATACCTGCTATACCAACTTGTCTCCATGTGTTCGACCCCTACTCTGCTAGGTCACTATACGCACATTTATTATAGGGTATAATAAATTTTGATCCACATCTATACTTGCTTGCTCGATTTCATTCTATTGTGGCTTGATTGTTGAAAGTTTGACTTACAATGAGGCTCAATGTAATCCCTTTAATATTACAACTTTAGGGTTTAGCTCATGATCCTCCTCCAGATGAAATCATTAGAATGTCTCCATGCTTGTCTTGACGTAATCCCTTTACCTCTTAGAGTTCTACTCCTCACAAGATCTTGCACTTCCAAGACGAATGTAAGAATCCTCTATTCCCTACATCATACCTTAGATCCATCCATGCGAAATGAACCTTGAGGGATGGTCACTCTCTATTCTAATCAAGCATAGATCCTTGCGCTTCAATTAAAATATGGATCCAAGGCTTACTCGTGTGGTCTGAGGCACATGTTATAGTATGAAAGAGGAAGAAAGAGAGCAAAGAAGTATTCTCTCCTCAATATTTCTTTCCATTGTAGAAATTCCTGGATTCTTAAAAATATTTAAAATCATTACTCCGTCATTTTTACTTATTATATTACAAATGAACATTAAAAGTGTGCGTTGATGGTCTAAATATAAAAAATATAGTTTTTATCAGTTCTTCCCCTTCGATATATTGCTATGTAAGTTATACCCCTCCCTTTTCGGAATATCAATTGTGGCCCAACCTTCTTGCAAAATTCACAGTTCGATCCTTTTTGTGAAGGTAGTGTAATCACATAGCTGATAGTACAAAGGAAAGAACTATGAATTTTGCAAGAAGATACGATACGATTATTTTTCATAAAAGGAAGGAGCATAACTGATATTGTAATATCTCACAGGAGTAGTATTGATAAAAGCCCAAAATAATATGTAAAGAGCAGGAGAGAGAAGAAGAACAATATGTAAAGAGAAAGAGAGAAGAAGAAGGAAGAGAAAAAAAATAGTCATAAATTAAACGATGATGCTTAGTTGTTATAATCAATTTTGATTAGAGAAATACAAGTTTTTTTTATTTCTACAGGAACATTTATTACGAGAGAGAGATATACAAAGTTGATGATGACCAACTTTCTCACTCCACCACATTCAGGGAAGATGCTGACCGCGGTTGAAGCGCAGGAGTCCTCCTCGCTCTACCACTGCTCGTTGGCGGCCATCTTCCTCCTGAGCGCCTTCAACGTCGCCGCCCTAAGATTCCTCTCCGCCCCCTACGGCAAGTTCTCCCGCCCCGGGTGGGGCCCCCTTCTCCCCGCCCCTCTCGCCTGGTCCCTCATGGAGAGCCCCGCGCTGCTGCTCCCCCCGCTCCTCTCCTCCCTCTATAACTACCCCCTCCTCTCCCTCCCCCTCTCCCTCTTCCTCCTCCACTACCTCCACCGCACCCTCGTCTACCCCCTCCGCCTCCTCCTCCTCTCCCCCAAGCCTTCCCCCGTCCCCTTCTCCATCGCCCTCTGCGCCTTCTCCTTCAACGTCCTCAACGCCTACCTCCAGACCGCCGCCGTCGCTCGCCCCCAGGGCCCCCTCGGGTTCGCGTGGTCCGCCATGGGCGCTGTCGTCTTCTTCTGGGGGATGTCCGTCAACCTGCAGTCCGACGCGGCGTTGCTGAGGCTCAAGGCCGAGGGCAGGGGGTACCGCGTCCCCAGAGGTGGGTGGTTTGAGGCCGTGTGCTGCCCGAATTACATGGGTGAGGTTGCGGAGTGGCTCGGCTGGGCGTTGCTCGCCCGGACGCCCGCCGCCTTCGGATTCTTCGTCTACACGTGGTCCAATCTCGTCCCGCGGGCACGTGACTCCCGGGATTGGTACCGGAGCAAGTTCGGCGAGGAGTTCCCTGAGTCCAGGAAGGCGATAATTCCTTACATTTACTGATGACTTTCGGATGCATTTTCGTGTAAGTTTCGATCCCCAAATGGATACTCTTCTTTCAACTCCTTCGCTGCTAATATGAATCTTATAGCATCTAATTAGATACATATCTGTGGAATCTTTTCTGTTTTTGTGCTTGAATAAATGCTGAACAAACTCATATGGATGAATTGGTTCACCGTCGTCGTTGAGACTAAAGTTTGTCCATCCATGGTGGAATATCGTTTTGCAATATTACAGTGATCTGGCGTTAGTTACCTATTATTTTCTAGTATGTGTTGCACTACATATTGCCAAGTTGTTTGTTTGGAGTGGTTTTAAGTCCTCCAAGAATCGGCTTGTATTATCTTACTCTGTTTCGGATATTTTGACTCTGTTGCAGGCTTTGTAAGAATGATCTTGCAATAATCTTATTTGTAGTAAATGCCTGTTAATTAGGATGCGAGGGGTATGATCTCGTTGTTTATGTCTTCATGGAGGAGGTGTTTCTGGCTCTGTGCGTGGATAATCATGGTTGTATAGTCCGGAAACTATTTTTAATTGAACATTTCCTTTGAGTTCTGAGTTAGTCTTTTGCTTTTGATGCTGCTTCGATGATTATGTCTTTTGATTTATTTTTTGTGAAGTCCCCCATTTGTTTTTACTGTTTAGCCTTCTTGCTGGACATATCTTCATTTACCATTTTGTCTGAATGAGCTGTTGATTCAATTGCGTTAAACCGTTTAGTTCTTGCCATGATATGTCAAGAAGCTTAAATGACACATGATAAACCTCTAAATCATGTGCCTTGCACACCACATATCATAACAGAACATGAGAGTCGAGTATCCAGCCAGTTGCGTTGATTAATCAACTCAAGACATGCAGAACACCTAACATCAAGCAATGCATAAGCTGTGCTAATTGTGGTAGCATGATGAATCAGAGAGCAGTTTAGAATTTTGCTGCAAGAGGCGAGCACATTGGCCAAGCAGAGGACAAACCTCAATGGTGGGGAAAGGCTTCGCAACTGAACACTTGGCTGCACGTTTCAAGCAACTTGTTATGGTCAAATGTAATGGGTAAAGACCAATTCCATCACCTAAGATGTTGGCCTCTCACATACCATGCTTCCCACTGATGTCAGGAAGCTGTAGAGATCTCGAAGATCGATGACGTATGATATCATGTCAACGGATTGCAACTCCACCTAAGATGTTGACCTCTCACCTATATGAACAAGAACCATCGGCTAAAATACATATCGAAAATAAAGATCGATAGGAGGGATATAGAGCCTTCACATTTGTCTTGAGTGTTTCAATGGATCCATCAACCCTTGGGTTCTCTTCAGACCTTAAAGCTTCGATTTGGAGTTGAGAGATTGGGGTAGGAGCAAGAGTGAATTTTTTTTGAGATTAACTTAATCTTAAGCCATCCTCTTATTAAGAAAAATCACTTTGTTGGTATAATCTTCTTCCAAAGTTGAGCGT
The DNA here is from genome assembly GCA_037367405.1 of Ottelia alismoides. Taxonomy (NCBI): domain Eukaryota; kingdom Viridiplantae; phylum Streptophyta; class Magnoliopsida; order Alismatales; family Hydrocharitaceae; genus Ottelia; species Ottelia alismoides. The sequence goes on along the minus strand of JAZKJV010009648.1, from coordinate 220,667 downwards.
ACACACACATCCACCCACACGTACTCGCGTTCACGTGCCTGCATACGTGTTCGCACGCTCATGCGCCCGCGCACATGCTCGCACGCACACACACACATATCCATGAAAATGAACAAAACACACAAACATGAAAATGAACAAAATATGCATGTTATTATAGGTATTTAGTGTAGTAGGTTATTATTGACGAGGTGAATTGCATAATGTTGTGAGAAATAAGTGATATGTTATTCAAAGGAACCCTAGGCTCTCTTATATAGGGAGAGACCTCAAGGGTAAAATACATAGTAGTCCAAAGAGAAATAAAAATTACGAACAGGTACATAGCATATAATAATATCTATCGCTACACTCCCCCTCAAGGTGGAGCATAGATGTCTATCATGCTCAGCTTGGAAGAACATCTCTGAAAAGGTCCTCTGAGCAACGGCTTGGTGAATACGTCAGCAGTCTGATCCCCTGAGCTCACGTGAGCTGTAGATATCAATCCTCTTTGGATCAAGTCTCTAGTGTAGTGGCAGTCGACTTCTATATGCTTTGTTCTTTCATGAAACGCTGGATTGTTGGCAATAAACAAGGCTGCCTGATTGTCACACTGAAGCTGCATGGATAGAGGTACGGCTACATGTAGATCCTCTAGTACATATCGAACCCACATCATCTCCGTGCTTGCTTGCGTCATGGCCCTATATTCGAATTCAGCATTGGACCTTTCCACAAAAATTTGTTTCTTGCTTTTCTAAGAAACCAGAGAGCTACCAACAAAAACTGCAAATCCTGAGGTTGATTTTCGATCCTCAGGGCATCCTGCATAATCGGCATCTGCGCATGCTGAGATAGATAAATCTGTGCCCTTTCGAAACAGCAACCCTGAACCTGGAGAAGACTTCAGATACCTCAGTATCATGTAACCATATGAACTTGTCTTGGTTGCTCCATAAATTGACTCACTGTGCTTACTGCAAAGGCAATATCAGGACGAGTTATGGTAATATAAAGGAACTTACGCACCATTTCTCTATATCTCCTCTTGTCCACTTCAGTTGTGTCATCATCATACAGCTTCATGCTTGGATCCATGGGAATACTTGATGGTTTGCATCCAGCCATGCCTGTTTCAGTCAAGAAATCTGTAATGTACTTCCTTTGGGTCATTACCAAACCGTGTGCATTCCTGGTAAATTCCAACCCCAGAAAGTATCTTAGGGTTCCAAGATCCTTCGTGACGAACTGACGGCCTAGGAATGCCTTCGCCCTTTCTATGCCCTGAATATTATCTCCTGTAACCAAAATGTCATCAACATAGCCCATGATAACAACCGTACCTGCCGATGACTTGTAAGCAAACAACGAGTGGTCTGCATTCGACCTCTTGAATCCATGTCGTTCTATCAGATTGGAAAGCTTCTGGAACCACGCTCTTGGACTCTGTTTGAGGACATAAATTGCCTTGTGAAGTCTACACACCATATGCTTCTCCCCCTCAGCAGTAAACCCTGGTGGCTGCTTCATGTAGACTTCCTCCTGCAGATCTCCATACAAGAAGGCATTCTTGACATCCAGTTGAGATATACTCCAGTCACGTACCACAACAACTGATAAGAGAATGCGAAGAGTAGAATGACGAGCCACTGGAGAAAATGTATCCATATAATCCACGCCATAGGTTTGTGTAAAACCTCGCGCAACCAGTCATGCTTTGTACCGATCTAGACTGCCATCAGCGTGGTATTTAACTGTGAATACCCACTTACAGCTCACAATAGATGCATAAGGAGGAGCAATAACTAAGGTCCATGTGCCACGAGACTGTAAGGCACACATCTCATCTTCCATAGCCTTTCTCCAGCAATCAATCTTCATAGCTTCGTGGTAGGTCCGTGGTATGTCCACGGAAGATAAAGCTGCATCAAATCTCTGAAAGTCGCATGTGAGGCGATGAAAAGACACCTGCGAAGCAAAGGGATAAGATGTACATGTCCGCTTCTGTTTCGGATAGCAATAGGAAGATCAAGATCATCTTCCGTTGTACTGGATGGTGTAGTCTCCTCCTGCAATGAAGAATCCTGCACATGTACCATGTCTGACCCGTCAGTAGTAATGCCATCTGAGCATACCTGAGGCGTGATGGATGTCTGACGTGTAGCATGAGCAGGACCTGACCGACGCGTATAGAATTTTGGTAAAGGTGGAATAGGAGGTCGAAGAGGTGGTGGAGGTGGAGGTGGTGGTGAGGATGACATAGAAACAGGAACGGGAATGGACTCATGTGAACTCTAAGTAGGAGGTGGAGGGACATAGACATCATCGTTGGTAGTGGATGGTACCAATCTGTCACCTGCAGGGGAAAAATACATAATAGACTCAAAGAATGTGACATCAGCACTGACAAAGTATTTCTTGTTTATGGGATCATAGCACCGATAGCCCTTCTGAGTCCTAGAGTAACTGACAAAGACACACTTGACAGCTCTAGGAGAGAGTTTGTCAAGTCTAGGAGTCAGAAGATGAACAAATGCCACAGTACCAAAGACACGAGGAGTAAGTGAGAATAATTCCTTGTCAGGAAAAATGATAGAGAGAGGAATTTTCTCACCAAGAACAAAAGATGGCATACGAGTGACCAGGTAGCAAGCGGTAAGAAGCATCCCCCAGAAAGAAATAGGAGCACAACTCTGAATCAGTAAGGTTCGAGTAATATCAAGAAGGTGGCGATGCTTTCTTTCTGCCACGCCATTCTGCTGAGATGTGTAAGCACAAGTGGTTTAGTGAATAATGCCCTTTGATGAAAGAAACTGAGAGAGGGACCGTGTGCAGAATTCTAGAGCATTATATGTATGAACATATTTGTCAGTAGAAGAAAATACATTTTGTACTTCATTAATCAAATTCTTAATCACATCGCCTGCTTCAGATTTATTCTTTAAAAAGGAAGACCCAAGAAACACGAGAAAAATCATCCACTACCACAAGATAAAATCTGTGTCCATGATGATCGGGTACACAGCGATGATGCTTTCCCAACTGACACGCTTCATAGCAAAAGGAAGAACTGGGAGAGATCTGAGGCAGAAGATGTCGCATTTTCTGGAACAGGAGATGACCAAAACGGAGATGCTAGATGTACGGAGAAACTGGTCCGGCAGAATGAGAAGAGACACCAACATAAGAATTCCGGACCAGTCGATATAGACCATTCTGCTCAGAGCCACAACCAATCACTCTGCCCGTTAAGTATGTCCTAAAAAATAAGAGAAGACGGGTTAAATATAGCACGACAATGCAAATCCTTCGTAATCTGACTAATAGACAACAGATTCATCGAGAACTCAGGAGCATGTAGGATATTCTGTAGATGTATAGTAGAAGATAGGAAGACCTCCCCCTGTCCAACAAGGGGGGAATGAGTACCATCTGCAATCTTTACTGAGCGGCCATGGGGAATGTCCCTGTAGGACTCAAGTCTCTCTCGATCTTGGCAGAGATGATGTGTGGCACCAGAATCTATAATCCAATCAGAGATATCATGAGAAGATGTAAATGCACTAGCACTACTTGAGGTACTAGCAGCAGCAGAGGAACTGGCAGATGCTATAGCAGCAACATCTGAAGGTCCACCAAAAGAATCACCAGATGATTGTGGCATAATGTCACGTAGACGTGCCACAAGTTCCTTGAAATGCCAATTGGGGCTGAGAATGCTCTGCTACACGTACCGATGATGGGAAACCATGCTTCGAGTAGCATGTCTCCTCCGAGTGGCCTGTGCGGTGATAGTATGAACACGGCTGACGAAAACGACCACCCCTACCCTGGGGTCCACGTCCATGACCACGGCCAGAAGAGTGACCACCTCTCCTACGCGATACTGCCATCGCCGATGGGGGTGGAGTAGATGAGCTGGAAGAAACTGATATGCGACTGAGTCTCCTGTATTCCTCCATCGGAGGAATAACTGCATCAGCCAAAATCTGAGAGCGGGCGGCCTCATACTCAGGATCTAGGGCTGCAAGTAGAACACCCACCATGGTGGCATTCCGAAATGTCTTCTGCTGTTCAGGAGTCGCTGTGAGTGGAATGGTACTGTATAACTTCTCAAACATCCCCCTCAGGGATGCGTACAAGGAGTGAAGAGGTCTGCCATTCTGCTTCATCGTGAATATATCATGCTGAGGCTGTAACATCTTGGTCTCATTTCGCACCTGGGAATATGTAGTAGCCAGAATATCCCACATCGCCTTGGCATTGGGTTGATGGAGGACATCATTGGCAATCTCCATCGACAGTGTTCCTGCCAACCAGACCTTGGCATACGAATCATCAGCCTCCTGATGAATACCCATTCATCACTCTTTATTCTTATATTTTAGCTACAAAAGCCTTTGCAAATGCATGTAGATATGTGTAAATAGGGATAATTAGCAAAAGCATGCATTGTGTAAAATTCTATAATTAGCATGTTTTTGTGCAAAAATAAAAGAATAAAGATCAAAAAGAAAAAGAGGGAAATATTTAGAATAAATATTGAGCAACCTAACCCAAGGGAGGGCTCAATATGGGCCTGACCGCATAAAAGCCAAGTAGAGGGAGATAGGGGCTCATGTGTATATATTTATGTAAATAAAATAAAAATGTTTTCCTCACCCAAAAATATGCTTGTAAATACTTGTATATATTTATAAAAGATAAAAACAAAATAAAAAGTTAAAAATCAAAAAGATTAAAAAGACCCTTTCATCATGTACATAGACCATGCTTCTATATTTATTTGACCTTGTAAATGAATAAGGTTATTTTCCAAAATTTTTGTAAATATCCTTTGCTATATTTTGTAAATAAATAAAATAAAAAGAATCAAAACAAAAATCAAATAAAAATCATAAAATTAAAAATACAAAAATACATTGTACATATACCTTGTATATAGATGTGTATATCTATTTATTTTACCTATGTATATAAACAATAAAAATAGAATAAAAACACCCTTTTATTCCTTATTTTATTCTATAAATAAATAAGATATAAAATAAGGATAAAATTGTACAAAAATAATAATTAAAAATCAAAAATTAAAAACCTACATATTGTATATATACCTATATATAGCTATATATTGTAAATACCTTATTTTTATTTCCAAAAATTAATTAAAAATCACTAAAAAATAGAAAAAATTAAAAGAAAAATATTTCATGTTTTGACTTTTCCCTAATTCGGCCATTTGTTATTTTTTATTGAATTTCTAAATCTTTTACACATGGCCTTCACCCATTGGCCCTGGGGATTGTTGACCGCCAGGTCAACTGCCCCCCCCCCCCAGGACCACTTCCCACGGGTTAGGCGCCCGACCCGACTTCCCCCTATTTTAGCGCCTAAACCCGATTCACCCTCGCCTAAACCCAGGGTCCGATTCCTTCTTGATACATCCGAGACCCTCGCCGGAGCCTCCACCTCGAGATCCGCGCTCCAGGATACCCTACCCGACCTCTTCTAGCCGGACCTGCACACATATATAGCTCGAGCTCCACCACCTTCATTTCCATCTTTGGCTCATTCTCTCCATCCCCCGTGACCTCCAGTACTCGAGCGTGAGTGACAGCTCGCTCCAGGTGCTGTCGCAGCGAGGAGAGGGGCCGGATACCACAGATCCGGCGATTAGCTCCGCCGTAGCTCCGCCACTGGTGCGAGCTCCGAGCCTCGGGCCCAGACGTCCCTCGAGGCTACGACCGGGAGCTTCCCCAGCTCCAGCCCAGTCTGTTCATCCACCCAGGTAGTCCCGTAGCTCCCCTATTTAGTCTAATTTCCGATTAGCCCCAAATCGCGCCGCCATCGATTTCCACTGATTCCGACCGCCTCCCCTTCCCGTTCGACCATCGGAATCCACCAACACCTCCGCCTTCCTTCCACGCACCTTCTCCGCCCTTCCGTTCAACCCAGCTCGCACAGGAGCTGGGGTTCGAATCCCTTCGCCGCCGCATCGCCGGGGTTCGCCCGCACCGACGCACCGTTCACCTTCACGCCGCCTAACTGGGTCGAGGCACTTTGCCCTCGACCCGCGAAGCTTCTGAACCGTTTTGCAGGACCAGTGGAGGCCATCTGAGGCCTCTCGACATTCAGACAGGAGCTTCAGCTCCGCAACCCTAGTCGGAGCTCATCCGAGCTCGGCTGGAGCATCGGAGACCCACAGCAGCTGCGCACCTTCACGCCGGAGCTCCTCCAATCACCTGGCGCAGCAGAGGAGGCCGGAGGCGCCTTCACGAGGCCGGCGAAGTTCGCCGGCCATCAGTTCTTCCAGCACCCTCCAGAGCCGTCGGATTAGCCTCCCGCTCCAGGTGCCATCCTGACCGTTGGTGGCTGGAGCCCCCCTTTGACGTCAGATCTGAGGCGAAAGATCCAGGCCGTCAGATCCACACGTGTCCTGGCCTGGACCGTTGGATCGAGTAGAGCAGCAGCAGCGTCGCGAGCCGCCCCATTCTGGACCGTTCGATCGCCACGTGGCGGCCATCCATCATCTCTGCTTAATAAAGGGTAAATTACCCTTAGGCCCTTATCTTTAGTTTATTTCGTATTAGTCCTGTAAATGTTTAAATACGTTGTGTAGTTTTAGGGTAAATTGCATAGAGGACCTCGAGCTTATTTTATTTGCACGTATACCCCTGTCTGTGTGAGCCACGTGCTTCGTCACGTGTATTTTTGGGATATTTGCAGTGTATGCCCTTGTTGTTCTGACTGTTCTGAAATGAATGAAATCTTTTTAGTATTTGCATTTAAGCCCCTGTGAATGGTTTTATTCCGCATGTGCGTTTATTTGTGGGTAAATTGCAACTGAGGTCCTCGGACTTTTGGTACGTGTTACCAATTAGTCCCCGGACCTTATTTTTATCACATATAGGTCCCTGAGTGCCCCAGGCACGCGCCTCGCGTGTGTTTTGCTGGGTTAATTGCACCTGGACCCCCAGAACTTTGGGTATTTGCATTCCAGTCCCTGTGCACTGTACCCTCTTGTCATTTTTGAATAAAATATCAAATCACCTCCAAATTCGACAAAACTTTGACACATGGCTCCTGCCATGGTGTAGGATTTTTGTGAATTTTTGAGGACATTTTTGATTTCGTTTGTTATTTTTAAAAATTCAAAAACCAACATTTTTGTTACTGTCTAGGTTTAAAAATCACAAAAAAATATAAAAACACCTCGAAAAATTCTATAAAAATTTGGTACTGTTTAGTTTGTTTGTTTTATTTTCGAGCCAATTTTGGCTATTTTTCATTGCTTAAAAACCTTAAAAACTTAAAAACACCTAAAAACTCATAACAATTCTATTAAATAATCTAAAAACCCAAAAACAATAATTTTGGTACTTAAATTTTCCTTGTTTCACCTAGTTTACAGGAAAAATACCTCCAGGCCCTTTTGAGGCCCTTAGATATTTTATCTAGGGCTTTTGGGCCTGGCTGGACAGTACCTTGCATTTTTGTTACTGTTTGATTTTTAGAAATTAAAATAAATATCAGAAAAATCCCAAAAATTCACCAAAAACATAAAAAAATATAAAACACATAAAAATATTTTTGTTTGAATTTTTGCTTGATTTTTGTTGCATTAAATAAATTGTTGAAGTGTGCTTATTTGTGTTTCTTTTATTTTCTTCACATATTAAAAATCCAAAAAAAATATAAAATTAATTAAAAACCACTAAAAACATTTTCCTCTTTTGTTTTATTCATTTTTACTACTTCGTAGGCCTTCGGCCAACCCGTGCTCCTCGAGTTCGACCCTGGGTACTATACCAGGTTAAACATATAGCAGGACCGCTTGCTTTGTTTTGATTGATTTGATTTGTATCGAGTGGTTCGATTTTTTTTCTTGATTGACACATCCGAGTGATTGAGGTCGCAACGACCGTCTCAGTTACCTGATTGCCTTAGTTGCTCGGGATTTCTGTGCGATCAGAATGGCGCCGTTGCCGGGGAGCACGGCTTAGTAGTTTTTCTTTTCTTTTCGTTTTTATTTTCGCGGTTTCTGCGGCTCTTCGGAGCTCGCGCCTTTTCGCGGCTTTTTGTTTATATTTCATTTTCATTCTATCTTGCTTTATTTTCTCTTTCTTTTATTTTTGTTTTGTTTTCTTTTGAGTGTTTATTTTATTTTTCATTTTTGCACATATACCCTTATTTTTCATTTGTCTTTATTTTCCTTTGATTATTATTTTATTATTGGTTCTGACCACTTTTTTTTCTCTTGCGAGGGCTTGAGGACCGAGGCGGCTATTCTCGAGAGCCGGCGCAACCGCGAGAATTCGGAGGCGGCTCCCTTCTTCGCGGAGCCGCAGGAGAGAGTGAGAGAGAGCTGAGTGGGTGAGGATTAGGGTAGATTTATTTTTATTCATTATTATTGTAATAATACAGGGACAGGACTTGGACACTTGTGACTTGACCGTAGCGGGTCTGTTTCGCCGAGCACCGGAGTGCTCGGGGGACCCTTAGGACCTTCGCGGTTTTTCGCGGCTTTTTCGCGGTTTTCTTTTCTTTTATTTCTGTCTTTTCCGGTTTTTCGCGGTTTTTGCTCGAGCCCCTAGACTTAGGATTTTCTGGTGATTGTGCCGTAATTAGTAGGATCCACACACCTAACTGCTTATCTGTTCCCATAGATCGATAATTGGACCTACTTAAAAATAATTAATAAAAATAACCGATTCATTTGCCTTCGTAGCCTACGTGCCGCAGCCCGTCCTGTAAAGCGCTTACTCCTACCCCCGATTTTTCGGACAGAGGAGGGACGGGCCAAGACCGGACTCTTTGGCTTGGAGGTCGGTGACCGGTTAGACGGTTCTTCGCTAGAAGTTGCTCGTTTAGGACTCGGCTTTACCGCTGCATCATTTAGGTTAGTTTCTTTTCAGTCTTTACTTTTATGCGCGGATCATTTTGCATGTAGAGTGCTGGAGGCAAGGTACGCATTTCTTACTCAGCATGCATCATTGATTTATCGTGCATCGGCTTTTTCGTCTTCTCCCCCCTATTTTTGGACTTAATAACCAGGAGAACCGAAAAATTCGTTAGGCCTTTTGTTTGCTTTGAAAAAGATTAAAAAAAAGTGAAACCATAAAATTGGGACTGCTAAGAATTATTGATCTTAAAACTCACTCACCCTAAAAAAACTTTGTCTTGGGGAGAGCAACCCCCTCATTGTATGGTTTGGATGCGCGAGAGAGTGACCCGCACCCTAGGTAGAGCCCCCCTGTTGCTAGTCCCGACTGATTACCGACTTTTCCGTGCGGGCCAGTCGGTTGGGGTAGCATCGGATATCCCAACAGGTCACGTAAGCGCTCTGATATTTTGTGTGTTCACCAAATAAAATTGACAAGATAATTTGACCGAACTTTCACGGTCTTAGCTCGCGTTGCGTTGGTGAACCGGGGGTTTGTTTTCTGATCATAATTTTTCCAGATCTCATCCGCACTACTCGCCAGATCAAGATGATGGGTAGACGGTCTCTTAGGCAGCCTCTGGCTGCACCGCTTTCGGGCGCGTCTACCTCATCATCTAGGTTGGCTCGCGAGAGCTCAGACCCGCTCTCCGAGCCCAAGTACGATTCCACCCTGTTCCCCCTCGACCCCCTTTCTGTTCTACCTGAGAGACACGAGCCCGAGGAGAGACTGATTGATTTGACAGCACCTGAGTTGGGCTCGTTTGGTTTTGCAGACGTCGCCATGGCCGGCAGTTCTGAGGATCGTTCCCGCACAGAGCACGTTGTGATGGATCAGGGAGCGATCAACTCCACCTTGATCGCCTCATTAGAGACAGTTCAGCAGTAGTTACGCGATCAGGGAGCATTCATGATTGAGATGAGGAGAGAGTTGGAGCGCCTCCGATTAGAGCGAGATGAGCAGAGCGAGCCTGAGGACGGACCAGATGCAGAGGCACGAGCCGCAGCAGCAGCAGCAGCAGCCGCAGCCGCCGCCGCGGCGACATCAGCCGCGGGAGGAGGACCACCTAGACCGATGCGGGAGTTGCACAACCCCGGATCTACACTGATGCACCATTGGGTGGTGGTACCTGCTATCATGGGGGACTTCAAGTTCCCCCCGAACACCCTGCAGATGCTTCCTCGTTTTCACGGACTCGCCACTGAGGAGCCCCACCTCCACCTCCAGGAGTTCCTGATGATTTGCAGCACTGTCCACGATCGCCACGTGGACCAGGACACGATCCGGATGATAGCCTTCCCGTTTTCACTGGCAGATAGAGCAGCCACCTGGCTGAAGCACCTTGGGAGGTTTGTCTATACCTGGGAGCAGCTCCGCACCGAGTACTTGAACAAGTACTATCCACTCGGGGCGGACGAATGCAGCGAGGGCCCTGATCAGCAACTTCTCCATGTTCCCCAATGAGCAGTTTCACAAGGCATGGGAGAGGTTCCGAGAGCTCCTGGACAGATGCCCGCACCACGACATCACGAAGCCGAACCTTGTGCAGAGCTTTTTCAGCGGGTTGACACCAGAGCTACCGGGCCTGGTGAATGCTTCTTGCGGCAGGTCCTACTTCGCCAAGGACCACGACCAGGTCTGGGCCATCTTCGAGGAGATGGCTGAGAACTATATGGTGATGTCTCAGACCAGGTTGTATACTCAGAAGACCCAGCCACATCAGCCAGGACCCGTGCAGTACCAGCGAATAGCACGGGTAGATGCAGGTCCATCCAGTTCGTCCGCAGCCGCAGCAGCACAGGCAGAGTCGTCAGCTGCGGACATGGGCATTATCAGCGAGAAGCTGGACCGCATGGAGCTGATCGAGGAAGAAGCAGTGCCAGAGTATCACGCAGATGGAGCAGATGGCACAGATTCTGAGCGACATGAAGACACAGCTCATGTGTCTTCAGTAGGCACAGACGGCTCCTCAGCCCCATCTTCAGTCGCGAGGCGACGCCGGCAGCAGCAGCAGCTCGTCCCAGCGCTCCAGCACCCACGTGCAGCCTAGACAGGTCCATCTTGTACAGGCGGAGCCGTACCAGCAGCCACAGCCCACCTACCAGTCCCCACCATCTCCAGAGATGCAGATGGTGGTCTACCAGCCGGACCAGCCTCTGACAGTACTCCCGCCAGCCCCCTACGATGCAGAGCCGTTGATGGATGTCAACGGGATTTGGTATGACCGCCCCCAGCCTGGGATCCGACGAGACCATCTCGGATTCAGGTGGGGGAGTGGTGGTACCCAGCCCCAGCAGCAGCCGTCAGGACAGGGAGGGCAGTACTCCCAGCAGAGAGATCACCACCAGCCGCAGCAGCAGCCCCCAGCATATCAGCAGCACCAGCCATCCTTCGGTCCTCGTCCCTATCAGCAGCAGGGACAGTCGTGGAGACACGAGCAGCATGCTCACCCAGTTCAGCAGCAGCACCCTTCCTCATACCCCTCTTACCAGCACCAGCAGCAGCAGTTCCAGCAGCCTCACCCGCAGAGAGGCTACCTGTCGGGTTCCCACGAGAGCCCTGCTTTGGATGACATCGCCCGCCTCCTCACGGACCAGCAGGCCACATTCAGACGGGAGATGGACGAGTTCCGCCAGGAGATGCGGGACTTGGTGAGAGGGAAGGCTGCCATTCCAGCCCAGATTGAGTCGAACCCGAACAACCTCAAGAGGAAATCTGAGCAGGTAGTACATACTGAGTTTGCCACTCCTAGTGACCCATTTGATGATACATCTTCGGATCTATTTGATGCTGATTTTGTCACACTTAGGAGCGGTAGGACCCCAGCAGGCGGCGGCGCCTCATCTGAGCTTCACCACGAGGACACTTCAGAGGCGCCACATGAGGAGGAGGAGAGCGGTACTGAGGCCGCTCCAGACGATGAAGGTGGCACTGAAGCCACCAAGGATGCTGATCCCACCGGCGGTACTGAGGCCGCCGCTTCACCAGATCTAGGAGGTGGTACTGACGCCACCAGTTCAGCCGAGCCAGCCCGCGGTACTGATGCCGCGAGACGTCTACCAGCAGCAGCAGCACAGCCAGCCCACGGTGGTACTGAGGCCACCTGTGTTAGTATAGAGAGAGATGTTGTTTTTCCTCGCCGTGTTGTATCTCAGAACTTTGGTGTGAATAAAGGAAAAGGTTTAGTTTCTTCTGGTCCCACTGTGGTGCATGATGTATGTGTGGACCCGGTCATCGAACCGTCTAGGCCTTTTCCTAGTCCTTCATCTGAGAAGGACCCTGTGATCCCCTTCCCTAGAGCCCTTCAGATGGGGAAGGGGAAGAAAAATGATCCAAAAAAGAGAGAGCTTGAGGAGTTCAACCAGAGCATGATTGATCGATTCCACATCCAGCTGACCCTCCAGGAGGCTTTGCAGCACATCCCCCTTCTCCAGCGATCTTTGAGAGAGAGGACTACAGTCAGGAGGAGGAGGAACCACACTTCAGAGATCCATGTGCTGACCAAGGCCACGTGTTTTGCGATCCAGAACCGCCTGCCAGCCAAGAGGCAAGATTCAGGGGCCCCGTATGTCAGATGCCAGATCAGTGAGCAGAGGTTCGACCGTACTCTTTTAGATAGCGGATCGTCGATCAACCTTCTTCCGGCAGCCCTTCTCGACCGCTTCGAGTTGGGCACTCTTCGACAGAGCATGACAGTCCTTCAGTTCGCTGATCGATCTGTCAAGAGGCCGAAGGGGTTATTACGAGACGTTATCGTCACGATTCAGGGCCTGAAATTCCTCGTGGACTTCGTAGTGTTGGACATGGAGATCCCTGAGTCAGTGGCTGATACCCCCATCATCCTTGGTCGCCCGTTCTTGGCCACAGCCAAGGCAGTGACTGATCATGATAGCGGGAAGGTGTACTTTCGCGTCGAGGGCGAGAGTATACAAATAGAGACGGTCAAGGACTACAGAGCTAGATTCAGAGCCCGCTCAGATGCGAGTACAGATTCAGAGTAGCTGACAGACGCAGAGCCAGACATCCACCAGGACTGTGATTTTGTGATCACAGATGATGAGGCAGTGATGAATCTCGTATTCATCACTCTAAATCTCATTTATTAAGCTCAAATCCCTCAAAATCAACAGCATTCTGGCATCTATTTTGCATAATTAGCATTCATGCATGTTTTCATAAGAATTGCATTTTAGCACAAAAATCTGCACAAAATAAGAAGCCAAAAATCCAAGCCAAAATTACCTGTAAATAATCCTAACTTCCCGGATTTTTAACACATTCATTCTAACTCCGAATAACTCAAAACCACTTCCACTGTGTACATATCATTAACAAGAATAAAGGAAAAATACAAAAAAATAACTAACCCAAATAAGTGGACCAAAAACCCAAACCCTAATTTCAGGATTTTCGGACTAAAAGCCACATATCTTCTCCATCCAGTGTCCGATTTAATCCTACTCACTTTTGAACTAATGTACATTCAATTACCTTCAAAACAAGACCTAGTTCAAGTGAATCGGAGCTCATATGTAAAAGTTGGGTTTTGGGCCTCTTTTGTACATTGTATATTTTCGCGGTTTTGACCTTGTATTTTATGTATATATTTTCTTAATCAGTAAAAATCCAAAAAAAATTAGATTAATGTGTCTTTATTTATCTTTGATTTTACCGTAATTTTTCCAGATTTTTATCGTGTTTCAAAATGACATAAAAATTATAAAACCCAAAAATCAAGGTATTCTATGTACATAGAATACCCCAAAAATTCACTTTGTGCAAATGATCGATTTTGGTTTTGATGTCTTCATGAAAGTTGTAGATCTCATCGAGACGAGCAATTTTCGTGAAGAAACTTTTTCGATCCGAGGTCGTTTACTATTTTTTATCGATTTTACAAAATGTTTTAATTTCGAATTTTGTGGTGCTGACACGTGGCTGCACCTGGTGCCGCCACGTGTCAGCTTTTTTTGGCATTATTATATCGTTTTTAATTAAAAAAATAAAAAAAATTAAAAAAAAATAATAATAAAATAAAAAAAAGTAATTAATAGACGCACGTGCGTCGCGCGTGCCTTCAAGGCACGCGCTCCGCACGCGCGTCCCCTCTCTCCCTTCTGGCTGCCACGTGGCGCAACGGGCACCGTCCGATCAAACGCGATCGGACGGCGCCTGTGCGTCGTCCTCCTCCGCCCCCCTCCCCTTCCTAATCAGCCTCCGCCGCCCGCGAATCTCGCCAACTCCGCCCCGCCGCAGATCACCTTCCCCCGAATCTCGTCGATCCAATCCATTCCCCGCGATTTCGCTGTCGCCGGATCACTCCCAGATCTCGCCGCCTTCAATCAACCCCCCTCCTTCCATCTCCGGCGAACGCCCCCTTCTCCTATTTAAGAACCGCGCCACTCCAGAGGTTCCCCCATCCGCCGTTAGCATCACAGAGGACCGGGGTGACAGCCCGGCCACTCTTCGTCTCCGGCGAGGTCCGGTCACCATCTGGTGGCCGTTGCAGCGCCTCCCCGCGCACTGCTTCAGCTCCGGCCAGCCGTCGAGCCAACGACGCTTCAACGCTACGCCATCAACCACCTTCGTCTCCGCCTTGCCACGCCACTTCTCCGTCGAGCCCCGATCAACGACCTCGCCGTACTCTTCACCGAGCCACTCCAGCTTCACCACCTTCGCGCCACCGCAAGCCGCCCTCTAGGCCGTGTGTCGGCCAGAGGGAGGCCGCCGACATCATCACCACCGTCAACAACCGCCGCGACATCCACCGGAGCTCCGTGCTTCAGCCACACACCCACCGAGGCACCACCACCGGCTCAACCCAACGTCTTCGTCTCCGCCTCTTCATCCATCGACGCTGCAACCACAGACGCTCCGCCCCTTCAGCCGCAGGCCGGGACCAACCCGAGGTCCTCCCACGTGCTCTGCACGTGCGGAGGAAACGTCCGCAGCACGCCAACCAGGGGTCACGCGATCGGCACGTGACCCGCTAGGTTATTTACGAAAGACCCCCCGGAGTTTCCCCTGTTTGCGAATACATCCCCGACAGCCAGAGGCACGTGCAGAGCACGTGACCTCTAAAAATTTTGCAGAAACCACCCCCGAGTTATTGGTAATTACACAACCCCCCAGTTGCATTTTCTATTTATTTATTTATATTATATTTGCAATTGTACCCCTGTGTTCCCCTTTAGTTTTGAACCTCCTCTCTACATTATTTTATAAATCCAAAAGTAGCATGATGTTGGTTAATTAATTCTCTACGCTTTGATATGTAGTGGGTAATTTTCTGATTGATGGTTAATTAATAAATAATTGTTTTGTGAAAATTGGCATATTTTACCCATTTTCTGCTCTGAAATTCACAATTAATTAACCGTTGCTCTAAAAATTCTCTAAAAATCACATCTTGTAGAGTTAATTATTCTTAACATTGTGCCCAAAAAGATTTGCCTGTGCATGCATATTTTATCCTGTAAAAATCATTTAGCACATTTTAGTATTTAATTTTTAATAGACATTAAACCCCACATTTTCGAGGTTTAGGATTTTTCTGAGATCCATCACCTAGTGATAGATCTCAGATAATTTTGATCTTTGAAAATAAGTAGGTTTGATATTTATTAAAATTAAATATTAAAAATCATTTTGTTTGCATTTAAAAATCCAAAAAAAATCATATTGCATCCAAAAATTCCAAAAAAAATTACAGGACATCCATTTCATTATAGTTGACATCTCGGCCAAGTTTTGTATTTTTCGGACATCGTTTGGACTTAATTCACATTTTTTTCCCTAGAATAGGCCGAATTTGCATATGCACCTCCTAATTCATTGAAAAATTCCAAAAAAAGACCGCTTCGAAAACCGAACACGAACTTTGATAGACTTAATTCTAGGTTGTTCCTTTGCCTCCTTGTGATCGACCTTGGGACTTGCCCAAGTAAAATAAACATAAAACCACGATATTAAAAATTGAATAAATCATTTGTGGTATTTTCTTGATCGTTTCCGATTGCCGCCTACAACGCACAACACGATAAAAACAACTTCTTAAAAGCCGCATATCCGGATTCGTCAGGCAGCTTGGGCAGATCTTGAGACACAGACCATCCTCTCACTTTCAGATACAACTGATGCCGAGATGATAGCAGAGGAGAGTCTGGAGAGCACAGCCCTGGTTCAGGATACCATAGAGGCAGCAGAGCCGGTCCTTGATCGCAGCACGATGTTTAGTGATGGTGGTGTTGAGGCCACCTTGTTTTCCGGTGGTACTGATGCCACCATGGTTGATACAGATCCCTCGGATTCAGAGTCTGATTGGGCCGATTGCTATGATCAGATGCCAGACCTGAGTTCACCTGAGCCTATAGATGAGGAGGAGGTAGATGCAGAGCCGAGCAGAGACAGAGCAGTTGAGCAGCCTTCTCCCGATCCAGTTTGCGAGAGTACGCTTTCACTTTCCCAGGCAGATTCGGCAGACTTAGCAACTTTCACTCAGTTTCTTCCGCAGCCAGATTTGCCAGCACCCAGCATTCCAGAGCTGAAGCCGCTCCCTACTTCGCTGAAGTATCGATTCCTTGCGGGCGAGCCTGAGATGTACCCAGTCATCATCTCCGCCGAGTTGACTGGAGAGCAGGAATCCCGTTTGATGGGGGTTCTTGAAAAGAACCGCAAGGCGATCGGATGGAGCGTAGAGGATCTCCATGGGATTAGTCCATCAGTGTGCTCCCACCATATCTATCTCGAGGAAGGGGCGAAGCCGTCGCGTGAGTTCCAGCGGCGTCTGAACCCCAACCTGAGAGAGGTTGTGATGAAGGAAATATCGAAGTGGTGGGGTGCAGGTTTTATTTATCCCATTTCCGACTCCAAGTGGGTCAGCCCCTTGCATGTGGTGCCCAAGAAGACGGGCATCACGACTGTGATCAGTGAGTCGGGAGAGGAGATCGCTACACGAGTACCGACCTCTTGGAGGGTTTGTGTTGACTACAGGAGACTCAACCAAGCCACCAAGAAGGATCATTTCCCCCTGCCTTTTATTGACCAGATCATTGAGAGACTGGCAGGGAAGAGCCATTATTGCTTCCTGGATGGGTACTCGGGCTACAACCAAGTGGCCATCGTTCCTGAGGATCAGGAGAAGACCACCTTTACCTGTCCCTTCGGCACATATGCTTTTCGACGCATGCCATTTGGGCTATGCAATGCCCCTGTGACTTTTCAGAGGTGCATGTTGTCGATCTTTTCGGACATGGTAGGGGAGTGTTTAGAGGTCTTCATGGACGATTTCTCGGTCTACGGCGACGGATTCGACTCCTGTCTTGACTGCCTAGACCGAGTACTCCAGCGATGTATTGAGTATCATTTGGTGCTATCTTGGGAGAAGAGTCACTTCATGGTGACTCAAGGGACGGTGCTTGGCCATATCATCTCCAACAGGGGCATGGAGGTTGATCCGGCCAAGGTTGATGTCATTAGGAAACTCGCACCGCCGTCCAATTTGAGGCAGCTACGGTCATTCCTGGGGCACGTTGGATTTTATAGGAGATTTATTCAGGATTTCAGCAGGATTGCCCGACCGTTGACTGACCTCTTGACGAAAGACACCGAGTTCCTTGTCGATGACAAGTGTCTTTCATCATTCGCGACTCTCCAGCAGTGCGTCATTGAGGCTCCTGTCCTCCAGCCGCCTGATTGGTCTCTCCCATTCGAGATCATGACGGACGCCTCCGATTTTGCCGTAGGGGCAGTGCTGGGACAGAGGAGGGATGGAGTTCCATTTGCCATACATTACACTAGCCGCACATTGGATTCTGCCCAGCGGAATTACACGGTTACAGAGAAGGAGATGCTAGCCGTAGTGTTTGCCCTGGATAAGTTCAGATCGTATATCATCGGATCTAGAGTGACTTTGTTTACAGATCATACCGCCATCAGGTACCTCATGGCAAAGAAGGATGCCAAGTCCAGACTGACTAGATGGATCCTTCTACTCTAGGAGTTCGATATTGAGATTAAGGATAAGCCTGGAGTCAAGAATGTGGTGGCAGATCATCTCTCCCGACTAGAGCAGCCTGAGGATTCTGAGCAGATTGATCCTATCCGAGATACCTTCCCAGATGAGGCGATCCTTGCTATCGCCTCACTCCCATGGTACGCCGATATTGTGAACTTTCTCGTTGCTGGGAAAGTCCCACAAGATTGGCCCAGGCAGAGGCTTGAGATCTTCCTCGCGAAGGCAAAGTCTTACCATTGGGAGGATCCCATCCTTTACCATGAAGGAGGGGATAGCGTCTGGCGTCGGTGTATTCCTCAGGAGGAACACCATAGCGTCCTCACTTACTGCCACAAGCTTGAGGCAGGAGGACATCATTCTGGGAGGAGAACGGCACAGAAAGTGCTCCAATCCGGCTTGTGGTGGCCTACCCTCTTCAAGGACTCAGATGAGTTCGTGAAGAGGTGTACTGACTGTCAGAGGATGGGCACTTGTGGACAGCGTGATATGATGCCGATGCAGCCCATTCACTTATGTGAGGTTTTTGACGCATGGGGCATCGATTTCATGGGTCCATTCCCTAGGAGTCAGGGATTTGAGTACATTTTGTTGGCCGTTGATTATGTGAGTCGTTGGGTGGAGGCTATCCCCGCCCGAGCCGCTGATGCGAGGACAGTTTGCAGATTTTGGAGGAAGCATATCATCACGCGGTTCGGGGTTCCACGAGTTCTGATTTCTGATGGGGATCTCACTTCATCAACGACCAGGTGAAGGCACTTGCTAGCGAGTTCGGCATAGAGCATCGTGTTGCTACACCTTACCATCCACAGACGAATGGTCTAGCCGAAGTGTTGAACAGGGAGATCAAGACTATTCTGCAGAAAGTCGTCCGCCCTGACCGAAAGGATTGGTCACAGCTTTTGGACTCGGTCTTGTGGGCATATAGGACGTCTTTCAAGATACCTTTGGGCACATCTCCCTTTGGCCTCGTATACGGCAAGCCGTGCCATTTACCTGTTGAGCTGAGGCACAAGTCACTTTGGGCAGTCACAGATCTTATCATGGATCCAGATGGTATAGGAGACCAGAGAAGGGTAGAGCTAGCTGCCCTGGAGGAGCTTAGAGATGCAGCTTTCTCAAGCAGCCTACATTATAAGGAGAAAGTGAAGGAGTGGCATGATTCTCATATCAGCCACAAACATTTTGAGATTGGACAGAGAGTATGGCTGTTTGATGCGAGGCTACGCTTATTTCCAGGGAAGCTACAGAGCAAATGGAAAGGACCTTATCTGGTTAGAAAGGTGCACGACAACGGTAGCATCGACATATCTGAGTTGTCTTCTGAGAGTACCTTTCGAGTGAACGGCCAGCGGCTCAAGCCATTTCTAGATCATGAGCCGCGGGTCGTTGATCTTGCCCCGATTCATTTTACGTGAGATGTGGTCTTTGACTCACATCTAATGCATCTCACGCCTGAGTTTCACTGATCTTCCGCTGTATATAGATCCAGATGTCCATATCACCACATTCTTTAGTCCCACATCCCTTCTTCATCTTGTGATTATGCTATACTTAGGGTGCACTTTGCCCTAAGTATAGGGGGGATGTGAGACCTTTCGGGTATTTCTTCTATTTCTGTCTACCCCTGTTTTTGCTGCCTATACTTAGGGATATTACACCGTAAGTATAGGGGGGGTAGACCCTGTACATTCTGCACTCAGGTTTTCCCTTAGTATACAGCCTGCTATACTTAGGATTACTTGATCCTAAGTATAGGGGGGAGACCTGAGTCCCTCTTGACTTTTCATGTTCTTTTTGTATAGCCTTTCTTTTCACTTTCCTATACATAGCACGAGTTATGTCTTCTTCATCGCTCTTGACTCTGAGGACATCGTTCGAGCTAAGTATAGGGGGGGTGTGTATATATTTCATATATACTTTAGCCATAACTCGTACTTTGTGTGAGTGTGTTAATAAATAAAATGGCTAAAAACCACAAAAATTAAAAAAATTTTCATGTACATAATCTTCTTTTATTTGCACATAAATAGCTAGTGTACAAATTATTTTTGTAAAAATGATTTCAAAAATCTTTTGTGTAAAGCTTGTGTAAATATTTTTGTATCAAAAGTATGTATATAGTACAAAATTTTTCCAAAATGTTTTGAAAATCAAAAGTTTGCAAAAAATCTTGTGTAAATGTGTGTAAATATCTTTTTGCAAAACTTGCACTTCATGCATCATCATCTCATGATTTCAAAACATTTTTCAAAAATTTGGCATGATTGTAAAACTTTGTGTAAATAAGCATCTTTTTGTACATATGTATATAGTTTTTCTTGGATGATAGTTGACATTTAAACTAGCCTGGAATCAAATTGAGAAATGGAGCTTGATTAAGATCTTAATCCACCTAATTTCTAAGAGGAACCTTATAGGACTTAGGTTTAAGGCTTTTCAGGTCCATGGTGACTTAATTCTTTGAGTCCACTAGGCTATGGTCACATGTCATCTCAATGAGCCTAAGTAGAGCACTTAAGAACAACACATGACTCATATAGATTATGGCTTTACTTGGACACCAGCACTATGCACCGAGCTCTCTACGGATGAGGTGGTGAGGAGACAGTCTTCTTTGACTTGGGGTAGCATATGAGGGTAGTACTTCTAGGCAGAACCTCTCTTCTTCTTATAGTGAAGGAAGCGCGTCTCAACTTGGTCTGGTTGCCATGAGGTCTAACGACGGGAGTTGTGGGTTGCAATAAAGCTTCAAAAGAGGGACAGTCTACTGGCTCAAGAGGAAAAACTCCTTGTATATATGCTGCACATGTATATGTTGTATAGATGCACTCGAAAAAAAATGTGCAAAAAGAGGAAAACTCCAAAAAAGTGGTGGGTCTGAGAGAAAATGATAATCCCACCGGAGTATGTATATAAGTGCAATAAGCAAAGCTTGGTTTCATGATTCACCTGTTGTAGCTTGCAGCAGGGAGACTTGGCTACACTGGTCAAGCTCCCAAGGGTACTTGGCTACACTGGCCTTGACCCATTCTCTTCTTCCCCCTCTTCTTGAGCCGGTTGTACTTGAACTTAGAAGGGAATACCCCGCTCCTCGAGGAAAGAGTGGCCAGATTGAGGTCATAGAGTTACCTTGTTGGGGAGGGTTGTCAAGTTGCCATTTCTGAGGTGGAGAGCTTAGACTTCACATTCACAGGACAAGAAAAGATTCATGGTCTTCAGGGTTTGTGATTGATGACTTGTTCTGATCTGGAGCATTGAGGAGTCTTGGTTATAGATTAGTGGAACTTAGAGGCTGTTAGGTTTTAAGCTTAAGTCTAAATAAGGTTCCGACACATTAATAATCCAAAGATCTGATTGAGCTCCATACCTCAATTTAATGAAGGCAAGTTTAATAATCAACCTTGATCCATGTACATCCTCTTTTTCTTTTTATTTCTTTCTTTTTCACTTCTTTTTCAAATAAGTGTTTGCTAAGGGACTAGCAAAGTTAAGTATAGGGGGGGTGATGAATACCCATTCATCACTCTTTATTCTTATATTTTAGCTACAAAAACCTTTGCAAATGCATGTAGATATGTGTAAATAGGAATAATTACCAAAAGCATGCATTGTGTAAAAACCTATAATTAGCATGTTTTTGTGCAAAAATAAAAGAATAAAGATTAAAAAGAAAAAGAGGGAAATATTTAGAATAAATATTGAGCAACCTAACCCAAGGGAGGGCTCAGCATGGGCCTGACCGCATAAAAGCCAAAGTAGAGGGAGATAGGGGCTCTTGTGTAAATATCTATGTAAATAAATAAAATTATATTTTCCTCACCCAAAAATATGCTTGTAAATATTTGTATATATTTATTAATATAAAAACAAAATAAAAAAATAAAAATCAAAAAGATTAAAAATATCCTTTCATCATGTACATAAACCACACCTATATATATATATATTTATTTGGCTTTATAAATATACAAAATTCATTTTTAAACTTTTTATAAATAGTCTATGTTATACTTTGTAAATAAATAAAATAAAAAGAATCAAGCAAAAATCAAAATAAAAATAGAAAAATCAAAAATACCAAAAATACATTGTATATATACCATGTATATAGATGTATATATCTATTTATTTTACCTATGTATATAAATAATAAAAACAAAATAAAAATACCCTTTTATTCCTTATTTTATTCTATAAATAAATAAAATATAAAACAGGAATAAAATTGTACAAAAATAATAATTAAAAATCAAAAATCAAAAGCCTACATATTGTATATATACCTATATATATAGATATATAATGTATATACCTTATTTTTATTTCCAAAAATTAATTAAAAATCACCAAAAAATAGAAAAAAAATAAAATAAAAATATTTCATGTTTTGGGTTTTTGCTGATTCGGCCCCTAGCTATGTGTATTCGTCACTTCTTGATTCAGCCACGTGGCCTTCAGCCATTGGCCCTCGGGGATGTTGACCGCCCGGTCAACTGGCCCCCCCAGGACCACTTCCCACTGACTCGAGCACCGGACCCCTATTCTCGGATTTTTACCCGCTCGACCCGACTCCATCTCGCCTAAACCCCAGGTCCGACTCCTTCACGTTACACCCGAGACCCTCGCCGGAGCTACCGCATCGGGATCCGCGCTCCTGATTTCCCTACCCGCGCACTTCTTTCCGGATCATCCCCACGTATAAAGCCGAGCTCCGCCTCCTTTATTGATCATCTTTGGCTCATTCGCTCCATCCCCCGTGACCTCCAGTGCTCGAGCGTGAGTGACAGCTCGCTCCAGGTGCTGTCGCAGCGAGGAGAGGGGCCGGATACCACTGATCCGGCGAGTAGCTCCGCCGTAGCTCCGCCACTGGTGCGAGCTCCGAGCCTCGGGCCCAGACGTCCCTCGAGGCTACGACCGGGAGCTTCCCCAGCTCCAGCCCAGTCTATTCATCCACCCAGGTAGTCCCGTAGCTCCCCCATTTAGTCTAATTTCCGATTAGCCCCAAATCGTGCCGCCATCGATTTTCGCTGATTCCGACCACCTCCCCTTCCCGTTCGACCATCGGAATCCACCATCGCCTCCGCCTTCCTTCCACGCACCTTCTACACCCCTCCGTTCAACCCAGCTCGCACAGGAGCTGGGGTTCGAACCCCTTCGCCGTCGCATCGCCGGGGTTCGCCCGCACCGACGCACCATTCACCTTCACGCCGCCTAACCGGGTCGA
>JAZKJV010009648.1:0-192500 GCA_037367405.1 Ottelia alismoides | reverse complement strand
TCACAGAGATCCCAGCCGGCACCGTCCTCTAATTCTTCCAGGCGGGTTCCTTCCGTTCTCTGCAACAAGTCCCGCGACGTAGCCCTCCTGTCCAAGCACCTGGCGATGCCATCGATCAGCGCCAAGTCCTGGCGATGCTCTCTCCAAGCATCTCTGGCCGCACATGTTCCACCCTTTAGCCCTCACATAGGCGGCGCGAGGGGACCTCCTTCCGATCACAAGGTTCCAGGCGGTGCTTCAATTCTCGAGGATTTCAAGTTATTATATCTTTATTCGAGATTCGAGTTTGAAAATTATTTGTAAAGATTATTTCAATATCTGAAAGTTGTGATTCATCAAGAAGGTTATCGAGTTTGTTTTCAGGGTTTCGTTGGAAACCATCTTATTCATTCTTGAAGATCTTGCACGCCTCCCGCGATGCCTCCTTGCATGCTCGAAAGGCAGAAACACATATATCGCCCTTCTCATGCAGAGGTTACAAACCTCCTCTCGATTCCAGGCAGGGGTCTTCCCTCCAGGCGATTCCATTCTCCAGGCGTACAGGCATAAGACGACGCCCCTATTCCCAGGCGGAGCCTTCCATGGCTCCAGACAGTGCCTTCATAACTCCAGGAGACGCATCAACAACATCCTTCGGGCGTCTCCTACTTACGTGAACTCCAAAATCAGCGCCGCCAGCCCTCTGTTGATCTCCAGGCGGCGCAAATCCCAACTTCCAGGCGGTAGACCTTCGAGCGGTGCACCCCGCAGGTCCACGCTCCAGCCGTGGAGCCCCAGATCCCAGGCGGCGCCGCCCCTATTGGTGCATCCCCTAGATTCTCTCCGTCTTCTTCTTCGTGCGCCGATCTTCTCCAACGGACGTTCATGGCGTGCGGTCACCCATCACTCGTGACGCGCGGTCTCTGCCCAGGCAGGACTTCTCACGTTTCCCCATCGACTCCAGGTGCCCCCATCAGGGGCGGCACTGATCTTCTCCAGTGGCGAGTAGCGTAGGCGACATTGCTTCGGCCCTAGGCGGCACGCGGTAGAGGCCCGCTCCGCGCCTCCTATCTTCATCGTGCGGTAGCTCCTCTCGCCCCTTGCTTCCAGAATATCCGTAAGGGCAACGACATTCTAAAGGGTTCCCTCGTTGGGAACCCTAAATAGGAGTAGCTCCTGGGTCAGACCGTGTATTAAAAAAAAGAGGGAAGAGGAAGCCCGGCTGGGTTGTTGAGCCAAAAATAAAAAAAATTAAAAAAATGAAAAAAAAGACACGTACAAGAAAAAGCCGTACGCATATGTTAAAAAAAGGGAGATATTATGTTAAAAAAGGGATGAAAAGCCGAGAAAAAAAATGTCAACGGCTTAAAAAAATATTTCAAAAAAATGACGGCTTAAAAAAATGATGAAAACCCGCAAGGAATTTTTCGAGAATTATTCATGTGTACCCCCATTCTATCTTGTCTTCTCCCAAATTAGTCGTAGTCAATGTTTCCAACAAATATGGGAGAAAGGGGGAGTATAGTGTAGAGTTCTACAGGCCAGTTTGTCAGATGATTCAGATCTAGATTCTTCAGTCCTACATGGCCAGCCAGATTTTCAGACTCTACAGTTTTTCAGATGAAGATTCTTCATGTGCAAATCCAGACTCGACGTTCAGATTCCGAGTCCCAGTTTGATGCGCAATTGTTCAGACTCGACGATTGTCTTCCGAGTCTGCAGTTCAGATACGCACGAGTTGGCGATCATTTTCAGATGAGCATATGTTGCCATCATCAGTTCGAGGTCCCCATCATTCTTATTGCTGTTCGACCATCCTGTGAGCTATAGGGACTCCAGTGCAGAGGATCATTCTCTTGAGGGTAAGGATTTTCATGTGGTATCATAGGTACACCAGAGCAGTGCACCATTCTCTGAGCCAGATGGGAGAGACCCAGTTCTCCGAAACTTCAGGCGCAGTTCAGACTCGATGGTTAGATTTTGAGTCTTCAGTTGACTCACACTCCAGCCCGTTCGTCCTCCTCACCTGCACGGCATGAGAAGCAACGTCCTCGACTGCAACAATGTGCACGTTGGGTTGATATTGTCCGTAGTGTCCTGTAGCATTGAGTTGAGTTTATTTCTATTTGTCCAAGCTGAGCATTGCATGCTCCAGCTTGAGGGGGTGTTGGAGCATTCGTTGTATGTGCGCCCATTGTGTTGTAGCAGGGTAAATGGATCCTGGAGGAGATCCATTTACCCCATCCAGTGTTTAGTCTCACATCGTCCAGTGGTGGGACTTGGAGGCTCTGGAGAGGCTATATAAGGAGCCCCAGACCTCCTATATCCATTGAGAAAAAGCAATAGAATATCCGCCCCGTTGAGGGCTTCTCCCGTGGTTTCATCCCGCTCCTCACGGAGTAGAGTTCCACGTAAAATCCCGCTGTTCTTTCTTCTTTTATCTTTTTCCATGTTACGCTTCCTCTTCCGATTTTCTAACACTCATCGTCATAGTTTCAACTCGCGCATCTGATAACCAAATCAACATGACCTGCCACAGCCTAGTAAAAAAACTCATGCACCGACCTCATACGAAAAAATAAATTGCATGGCTCAAAAAATTATAACCAAGCATAAATTAAGACATCGACAGATATTATACAGAGAAGCTTCTGTGTTAAAATATATAAACACAAAGAGAAACTGAAGTGATAGATACAGGGGAACATCAACCATCACAACCACCACATAACAAAGTAAAAGATCAAGCATGTACAGCTCAGTATCTGGTGTTCCTTCCTGATTCAATTACTGAACCATCCTTGAGGATTTCCTTGGCATCAGATTACATTCCAAGGATAAACAAGGAAGCTGCCTGAAGGTAGAATGCAGTAGGCCAGTCAGGAGAGATTGCCTGGGCTTGCATATCATCCCCAAGTGCCTCCTGTGGTCTGTCACTCATCAGAAAAGACAAGCACCGCCTTGCGAAAATAGTGGGGGAGATCATCGTCCTGCCATCGATGAACTCCAAGTCCCAAACACATGGTATATCATTCAGAAATGCCTGCGGAATAATGACCCTCTGATGCAACATTTGCTTTTATCTAGGGAATAAAATGAAGCTATTTGAGTGGCCAACCAAAAACCAATCAATTCCCCAAAAACTGCAGAAGGACCATCTTGTTAGGTACAGCCAAGGCGCACGGTTTTAATTGCCACCCACTTGAATCAGGTACCCAGGACGACAAAATGAGCACATGGTCGTTGAAGTGCTCAATTTTTAATCTCCACATGCAACGTCAGTAGAAAGAAAACCTAAATTATGTGACAAGAGAAAAAACCTGGGTATAGCAGTCAATTGCTGATGAGAAGTCCTTATCTCGAAAAGCATTGTCACCATGTTTCTTTGTGTTCAGAGTTTCCTGCATTTGATTTGTCCACATTTGGAAAGAGAGCTGAAAGTACAATAGCAAAGATCAGTTTCTCCATCTCAAAACAAGCATCTAATGTGCGGCTACATGTGCAGGTGTCATGTGCGTGCACATGTACATGCAAGCTGTGGGTGCACACATGCAAGCATGACAACACATTCATGTTAACATGTGCGTCTCAGTCTAGATGCAAAAGGTTCAGAACAAGAAAGGGCATGGTCTGATATTAAACGTAGAAAACAAAAAAAAGGCAACACAAGAAAGCACATCATATACATAAAAAGAAGTATGTCACACGAATATGTTGAGAAACAATAAAAGCACACAATCAAAAATCAACCAGCAATCACACAGAAGACGATCTTTTACTTGGAAAACCCTACCAGTCTAATGAGGAAAAAATCACTGGCAAAGCGAGATTCAACTATAAATAAAACTAGAATACAAGATACTGAACACCGTAGGAGGCAGCATTCTCTTGGAAGTAGATCCCCATATAACTCACGTTCTAAAATGTGAATAGATAAATACACAGTAAAAGGATCACTGCTAAAGATCGGGTTGGTCAAAGATCAATTTACAAAATACATCGGATTCTAATTGGGTTGAGACTTCACGAATATCTCAACAAATCTCCATCTCGACTGAACTACACCTATAAGTAGCAACCCTTTACACCCTTGAACCAAACAAAAATTCATACAGATTGTGAACTTGGTTAGTGGACCTAGCTTGTTGTGGTAATTTTCATCCAAATGTTCCATTTATGACCACTTCTATGATGTAGTACGGATACTAATGTTTTTGTTTATTCATACGGTGCATCTGGTCCTTTTTCAAATGTATACCACTCTGATTATCACAATCCATGACAACATTTTAATCATGATTGAGCGCATCAAATAATCCTCTAAACGAAATTACTTCATTGATTCCTTCGGTTGTCGCAATATATTATACTTTCGTGGTAGATAACACCCCATTGTGTTGCAAGCAAGGCCTCAAATGCCGGATTTCGGATTCGTTTCGATAAAGCCAGAAAAAGAATTTCGGTGGAATTTCGGTGAAATGACCGGAAAATGAGGAAATGATGGGAAAACTCATTTTTTCAAATTTAAGATTTCTAATATTGCTTAATCAATAAAAGAGATAGAAATACAAGTTTTTTTACCTATAATAAGATGTTATAATGATCAATGCCTTAAATAATGGTTTCAGTTTCCATATCGATGACCGTCCAGAGTGAAATTTCAGTACATAAACTTAAATTTTGGCATTTAATTTTTCTGTCAATTCTCAAAAGAAAAATAATAATTTTATAATAGAGTGCGTAGATAATTTTAATTGAAATAGTAAATGCCATAATACAAGTTTACAAGATCACGTGACTTACTGAGGAACCTTCCCAGGTGTGGGAGGTAAATGGTGTGGTATACAAATGACCCTGCCAAGTAGGGAGGTTCTGGGGACCGATTCTCCTATCAACATCCCCAAACATTCTACAACACATTATTTACTCCTACACCTCTTCCATCTCCAACAAGTTCTGGAACCATCCCTTATCAAGCATCAAGGTAGCAACATCAACAATTTGGGCGTCAGCAGACGCATCAAGTAAGCCAGTAGGGCTCGCATGTTCAGAATCATACCCAGCAGCAGTATCCTCATGATCATCAGGGCCAGTCTTCACGTTCTTCATATCCCTCCTCTTCTCAACAACAACATTCATCATCAGGTTCAATGGATTTTCAACGACAAATTTTGGATGAGTTGCGTTCTTACAAGAATGAAGTATAGGATTTGAGGGTTGATCTCAACCATTTTTCTCGTTTAAATGATGAACGCAATATTCCCTCTATATCCATTCCAGCCCAAGCTCAGGCTAATCTCAATAGCATGAACAAGACACATCAACATCTTCCTATGGATTATGTATATTATTCAGATTTTCATAAATATGAACATGAGATTTTTCCATTTGATTATGTTCATCATATGTCTCTCAGGAGCGGACGGACCGTGACTGTACCTGATCGGGCTAAGGGCATGTATAGGACCGAATATGAAGCTCAAGCTGAGGAGACTTCAGAGGATGATGATGCCAGACATCGTAACCAGAGAGCAAGCACTTCCAGAAGAAGATTAAGAAGGAGTACAAGAGCAGAGCAGCACGCATCAGATTCAAAGTCTATGAAGGACCTTGTGCCTTCGGACAAGGAGAATGCATATTCAGCAGACATTCCTTGTCCTAAAGTAGATAATCCTATTGTTATTCCAATTATAAAAGATTCATGTTTTTCAAACTCAGTTTCTAATGATAATAATGAGCATGATATGTTTATGAATCTGAGTCTTCACTTCATTCTCTACCTATCCCTTTCCCTTGGGCTCTTGGGAAAGCACATCATTAATAAGATTCAAAAAGCCGATCTAGATATGGCATGATTTTGTAGAGAGAATATCATGGTAAAAGTGTCATTTGATGAGTATGTGGCTAGTCACCCTGCCTTTCAAAATATCTGAAGGTGAGACGCACACCAAGTAGTATCATCATGATCATCAGGGTCAGTCTTCACGTTCTTCATATCCCTCCTCTTCTTAACAACAACATTCATCATCAGGTTCAATGGGTTTTTAACGACAAATTTTGGATGAGTTGCGTTCTTACAAGAATGAAGTAAGGATTTGAGGGTTGATCTCAACCATTTTTCTCGTTTAAATGATGAACGCAATATTCCCTCTATATCCATTCCAGCCCAAGTTCATTCCAGCCCAAGTTCAGGCTAATGTCAATGGCATGACCAAGACATATCAACATCTTCCTATGGATTATGTATATTATTTAGATTTTCATAAATCTGAACATGAGATTTTTTCGTTTGATTATGTTCATCATATGTCTCTCAGGAGCGGACGGACCGTGACCGTACCTGATCAGGCTAAGGGCATGTATAGGACCAAATATGAAGCTCAAGCTGAGGAGACTTCAGAGGATGATCATGTAAGACATCGTAACCGGAGAGCAAGCACTTCCACAAGAAGATTAAGGAGTACAAGAGCAGAGCAGCACACATCAGATTCAGAGTATATGAAGGACCTTGTGCCTTCGGACAAGGAGAATGCATATTCAGCAGACATTCCCTGTCCTAAAGTAGATAATCCTATTGTTCTTCCAATTATAAAAGATTCATGTTTGAAAAACTCAGTTTCTAATTATAATAATGAGCATAATCTGTTATGAATCTGAGTCTTCACTTCATTCTCTACCTATCCCTTTCCCTTGTGCTCTTGGGAAAGCACATCATTAATAAGATTCAAAAAGCCGATCTAGATATGGCATGATTTTGTAGAGAGAATATCATGGTAAAAGTGTCATTTGATGAGTATGTGGCTAGTCACCCTGCCTTCCAAAAATATCTGAAGGTGAGACGCACACCAAGTAGAGTTAACAAGAAAAAACTAAACAGTTATATCAAGACTCATATTCTTTCGATTGCCACTACTTTTTGTATCAAGAACCAAAAATTACCACAAAAGAAGAGAGATTTGGGTGCACATTATGTGGTGAGTCATATCGGTGACATAGCGTTTGCACGCACTCTCCTGGATAATGGCTCTTCGATCAATTTATTACCCTTTGCTTTATATGAGAAACTAAAGTTGGGTCCTTTACTCAGATCTTGAGCAATACTTCAGTTTGCAGACAAATCAATGAAAAAGGCTAAGGGTGGGATCAAGAACGTCATTATCTCTATGAGGGACAAAATTATAAGGTAGATTTCACAGTCCTTGAAATGGATATCCCTCATCATTGGAGAGATTCACATATTATCCTTGGCGACCATTCCTTAGGACTGCTGGAGCATCATTTGATTATCAGACAGGGATGATGAAGTTCCGTTCTCCAGAAAGAGCAGTGGAACTAGAGATGAAGCAGACGAAACGACAGGGACCTGATTCCGAGTCAAGCACAGATTTCTCTTCATTCTCTGAAGCAGACTGCAATGTAGTCAACACAGTTGGAATTTGGGCACGAAACCCAACAATGCAGAATGAGATATTCTCATTTGAAGGGGACAGTATAAACATAGCAGTTGTTGGAGAATGTAATAGGTGGGTAATTGGATCTCACCAAGATCCAATTATCCTACTCATGTTTAGTCCCACATGGATGAGCGTTGGGACTCTGATCTGTCCGAGAGGCTATATAAGGAGCCCCTCACCCCCTGTACTCATCGAGAAATTCTAATAGAATATCCACTTCGTTGAGGGATTCTCCCGTGGTTTCATCCCGCTACTTAGAGAGCAGGGTTCCACGTAAATCTTTGTTCTTCATGTTTATATTTCTTGTTTTATTGATTCCACTTCTGCTTCTCCGATTTCAACATGGTATCAGAGCGGTTCGATTCTCGAGGAGTAGTTTTTTTAAAGATTTATTCTTTGTATTCAAGATTCCAGAGTTTTTTGTTTGGGTTTTCTGCAATCCTAGATTATTCGAGAGTTTTTGTTCCGTGAAGATCTGTATAGCGTGAATTCCTTTGATTCGCGCAACGCTTCTTCCAGGCATCAAGGCAAGTTTTTTTGGAACCCAATTCCAGGCCGCATGCCGCACCTACATCGACACCCAGGCAGCGGCACGCTACATCCTCATTCTCGCGCTCCTTATCCTAATAACAATGCCATCGCACGGAACCCTAGCCGAACAGGCGCACATGATCCTAATACTCCCAGGATGCGATCTTCAGGCGTACTGGAACGCCATCGCTCCATGTCCTAATACTTCCAGGTTGCGATCTTCAGGCGCACAGGATCCTCTTGCCCGATCCCTTCGTCTCGACCCCAGCGTGGCATCTCCTCCTAGCAAGCCTGCTTCCAGGCTTCAGGCGGCGGTGCTCCAGCCGCTGGAGCTACTGCAAGCCCTAGCCCAAACATTCCCAAGCGATGAGCCCTTGTCGATCCCCCCCTTCACCTGGCGGCTTCTCCAGCTCGTGCAACACGCTTCCAAACGAGAAGCGATGAGCCCTTGTTCAATCAAAGGCGGGCTGCCCTCTCTATCCCATCAATCCCAGGCGACGCGAGCTCCTCCTGAAACCACACCTCCTCTGACCGACGTGGGCTCCTTCCTCGCACCGCTCTGGTATCGCCATCTCCGGCCGAGGCGACAGATCTGGCCAACAAGCTCCTCCCTCGCCAGTAACCCACCAAGCAGAGCTAGCGACACCTCCAAGCAAGGCACGGTGGCAACGCATGGCTTGTCCTGCCCCTTCTCCATCTCCGCGCGAGGCCAAGCTCCAGGTGACATCTCCAGGAACTCCATCTAGAGGCGACGGTGTTCTTTTCCCAGAGAGAGGGTCCCTCCCAATCGGGGAACCCTAACAATGCGAATTAGAGGGGGAGGGGGCGATACCCCTTTAATGCCCCCTTCCCTTTTTGGTCGTTATGTTGAGAATATATATATATATATATATAGAAGGCCCAGACCGTGGGTAGAAAAATTTGAATGAGTAAGGAAGGACATGGGCCTCACGTAAAAATAAAAGAGGAGAGGAGGGTAAGATGTTTCGGTCCAAGTGGGCTGATCTGAGAAAAAAGAGAGAGTCAGGTCGAGTTAGGCCCAAGTGGGCTGCTTTATAAAAAAATTGCAAAAAAAGAGGCGCGTACAATTAAAAGCCGTACATAGTTTCATAAAAAGCCAAAAAATGATGATTTCAAAAAAATTTTGAATGATTTGCAAAAGTCGAAAAAAATGGTTGATCGGCTTTAAAAAAAGAAGAAGAAAAAGAAAAAGAGAAGACGTAAAAGATAGAGAAAAAAATTACATCTTTGTTTTTCTCAACTTGATCCATGATTCTTATTCTATCAAGTATGAGAGAAAGGGGGAGTCAGAGCTATATTCTTTAGGGCATCTGCACATCTACAATTGACAGATCGACACTCCAGATTTCTACAGGTCATACGTCTTCATTGAGCATCGAGTTTTTCGTCAGAGCGTATACTTCTTTTACGATCCGATCAGTACCCTGCGTTGGACTTCTTCTGCAGCGATTCTTCTCCAGGCACGACAGAGATACGTTCCGGTGACCTGATATCGCAGCGGTTCTACAGGCATGACAGATATACGTTCCAATGACTTGAAAGCTGCAGACTCATCCTCGTGCGAGGTCTTCTACCAGCAGCGGACTTGTGTTTATCTTGTGATGTATCATGTGAAGATGTGTTGTATACTTTCTTTCTGTTGCAAGCTGCAGCTTTCTCAGCTCAGCTTGAGGGAGAGTGTTGGAGAATGTAATAGGTGGGTAATTGGATCTCACCAAGATCCAATTACCACACTCATGTTTAGTCCCACATGGATGAGCGTTGGGACTGTGGTCTGTCCGAGAGGCTATATAAGGAGCCCCTCACCCCTTGTACTCATGGAGAAATTCTAATAGAATATCCGCCCCGTTGAGGGCTTCTCCCGTGGTTTCATCCCGCTCTTTAGAGCGTAGGGTTCCATGTAAATCTTTGTTCTTCATGTTTATATTTCTTGTTTTATCGATTCCTCTTCCGCTTCTCTGATTTCAATAACGGTTACTGATACATTGCCAGAGATCTTGAACTATGCATCTCCCTATTCACTTGATGACACAGAAGTTCCTTTAAACTTATCAGTTCCCCATAATATGTCTGCACTTACTAATAGTAACCACCACATTACTAGTATTACATTCTTTTTTGGGATGGGAATGAGATTCAACCGATCCACGAATTCATTGGTGGATCCATGTACTCTTTCTGATTCCTTCCTTGATGGAATTGAAGGAGGTAGATCTTAGTTGAAGGGATTCATTCTGGCTAAATGCATTGAAGATGATTAACAATAATTTATGTCAAGATTATGACCTTGGGTTAAATGATAAGGCACTCCATGCTAATATGAATATATATGCTGATTAGATAGCCTCCGAAAAAGTAGTAAGCAGAATAATTCTTTCCTTGTTAATGGCCACTATAACACTCTCAATACATGTTTGGTCTTTTTATTCAACATGTGCATAGCATTTGCACCAATGGTCAAGAGACAATTGATAAACATTGGTTTATTAGCATGTTAGTCATGAGATGCATAACAAACTGACATTTTTTAATGCAAAGATAAGAGGATGGTTATCTGAAGTTAGCAGTCAAATGGTAAAAACCATATTTGGCTCTCCAAGATGGTCTAAGCAAAGATAACAAGATGGTTATATAAAGATTCTGAAGTTAGTATTCAAAGATGAAAAAAAATATTTGGCATCTCCAAGTATGTTAAAAAAAGATATATTATAAAAAAAGAGATGGTAAAAAACTCACCTTGCATGGAATTTGGAAACTTGGCTCTACAAGACTTAAATTGGGTTGTGAACTTGTGATTTGTGAGATGGAATGAGAACGTATACATTATATTTATAGGGTTTAAAGAGGAGCTCTGATGGCTTTATTTATTACAATGGTGGTTAAAATAGTGGCATATATTACAATGGTGGTTGAAATAGTGACTTATAAATTTCACTGAGTGGTCTAATAGTGTCCTATGGATATCAATTATTGGCCTAGGCATGACATATAGAGACCTAGAATAATTTCAGTCGAAATGGATCGAAATGAATCGAAATTTCGGTCATTTCCACTGAAATCCGAGAAATCTATGAACAATTTGGTTGAAATGAACTGAAATGACCAAAATTCGATCGAAATTTCGGCTGAAATCCTAGAAAGCGATATTATATATGATTTCGATATCGGTACCACCACGAAACCGAATTTCAATCGAATTTCGGTCGAAATTCGATGAAATTTAAGGCTATGGTTGCAAGTTACTTTCTAAGAAATTGGAGATCTCCCCATGTCACTGCTTTTATTATGATTACTTACATAATCAACTTAAATTAAAAACAACCTAGTGGTATCGTGTAGGTATCTAAGAATCCACTTCCAAGAAAGCAAATGTTATTTTCCTAGAATTGACATATATCTACTCAAAACACTACCACATAGAGAAGTCTAGACGAGTGCATATCATGGTGGATATGATACTCCTAACGTCATCGGCGCAAGGAACATGTGACATATGCCCATGGTTGACCACCATTTGTGGAGACAACTGTATTGATATATTGTGGAAAGAAAAATGATGACTTGTTTATTCAGAGACGATATGGCTACATTTATATTGAGGAGAAATCCTAAAGGGTAAATAACTGATGGAAAAATTACAATAGAAAGGAAATAAAAATGCATAAATATTATTTCATATCACCCAAAAGACCAATGTGCCTACCACCCAAAAGACCATGGTTCGAATCCCCCATTATGGGGGTTGCATTAGGTAGTCGACAACCATCATAAAAGTAGTCGAATCTTTCAACATGGATTTACGCAAGATTACATGTAGCTGACCCTACTTATAGTGGGAGAAGGCTTCACCATAAATATTATTTCATGTGATACCCCCCTCAAGGTGAAGCATAGATATCTATTATGCCCAGCTTTGAAGAACATTGTTGTAATAAACCCCTAGTTAGAACCTTGGTGACTATGTATGCAATATGTTCCCTGAACTAAAGTGGGAAGTAGGGATGAAGCCATATTGTATCATGTTTCTAGTCTACTGGCAATTCACCTTGATGTTTTCGGTCCTTTTACGAAATGTTGAATTGTTGACAAGGAACAATGCAACATAATTGTCAAATAGTAGATGAATGGGAAGAGTTTTGTCAATAGCTACATCAATCAGAATAGACATGGCTCACATCATATCAATGTTTTGTGGTGCCATGGCTCTGTATTCGGATTCAACATTTGACTTAGCAACAGTGGTTTGCTTCTTGCTTTTCCACGAGACTAGGGACCTCCTAATCAACATTGTGAATCAAGAGATTAACTTCCTATCTTTTGAATATCTTGCAGAGTCGACATTTGCACGGTCGTGATGGCAAGAGATGTTCCGTTGATGAAGAGTAACCATGTATATGGATAAGACTTTGTTGGACTTATACCCATTAATGAAATAAAAGTTGTTTATTTCTTTATCTGAATTGAATGATTATATTTGCACTTAATGAAGGTCCCTTAATACAATTAGGGATTATGTATCATGGCCATCTTGATATCCTATAGTTGTTGCTTTAAAGTAGATTATAAAGGTTGATGCAGGATTGTAGATCTAAAAAGTTAGATAGAGGACACAACCAACATCGTCAAGAGATATTAAAGAATGAACTTCAGTCTGAGAAAGAGAAGGTAATCTTTCTCTAAAGACTAATTTCCGACTACCTCTTGATGTAGGTCATCCACATAGGTTTAGAGATTAATAGGTACCGGATTAATTAAGCCAGTGTATTGACTTGACAAGATCGAGATACTAAAGACCTGAATCGTATGGTCTTACGAACATGCACATATCCTCTAACCGAGACGGACAAATAGGTTGATGACCTAAATAAGGTCTATATACCGGTGCAATGGTGTACATATGAGGATTTACAAGATATATGATCTTTCGAAGGAATCATACATGTTCATATTCTATTAACTGGGAGACGGAGCTTACTCGAGATATATTCCATGAATGATCATCTAGTTTATGAACAAGAAAAGAATTTAAAAATATAAATATATGCTTCTGGAAAGCATATGAGTGGAATTATTATCGAATGATCGATTAATAACTCAAGGTTACCAAATTCTTCCAATAAACAGGATGCTTAATGTTGAGATATTTGTTATCTTTAGTATTCTTTTTCTTATTTTCTATTTATTTTCTTCGTCATGTAATTTGTCCAATAGGTTCCTCTCCTATATAAGAGAACCCGAGGGCCACTCATTTATATGATTCATTCTTTTCCTTTCACATGGTATTGGAGCGACGGTCCTAGACCAGATCCCTAACCTAAAAAAAACCCTAACCCTACCTGGTTTAGAGGAAGTATAAGCATATGAGGTCTGATGAATAGGGCCCAGAGATCCAAGGAACTCAAAAAACTGTAAAGTGCAGAACTCTAAAGCATTATCAGGACGAAGATATTTGACTTTTGCTAAAAAAATATTCATTATCTCATTAATAAAATATTTTATCACAGATCCAGTCTCAGACTTATTCTTCAATAAAAAGACCCAAGAAAGTCTAGAAAAATCATCGACAACAACATAAATACGGTGTCCCTGGTGATCTGGAACACGACTCGGGCCCCAAATGTCTAAATGTAGGAGCTCAAATAGCCGAGAACTGCTCCGACTCTGACGGGAAGGAAAAGAGGAACAATGATACTTCCTAGCAGAACAGTATTGTTGAGCGCAAACACCATCATTTACGTGATATGACCAATGTATTGCTGATACAGAGTCGTGTTCATGCCTACTGGGGAGATGTTGTCCTCATTGCATGCTATCTTGTGAACTGCATGCCCTCGTATGTGTTGGGAGAGATTATTCATTTCTTGATTGTGTTTCCCAAGAAGGATCTTTTCTCCCTTACACCTCGTGTATTCGGTTCTATTGCATTTGTTCATGACGTCTCTCCTAGTCGTGACAAGCTCTCTCCCTGAGCTATCAAGTATGTTTTTGTTTGCTACTCTCGTACCCAGAAAGGGTATCGTTGCTTTGATTTGCTCAGGCTGAAGTACTTTGCTACTGTTGTTGTCGCTTTCTATGATTCTGTCATGTATTATTCTCCTACATGTGACGGACTGGCCTCATCTAACTATAACGATGAGATCTGCATGCATCTACATCCTCACCACGACCACCACTACCACATGCTCCTGTGGCTCCACCTTCTACTATGACTCTGTTTTTACCGCGTGTTTTTACTCACAGTCCTCGCTCTATTCCCCCTGCTCACAGGTCTTGCCCGTCATCCATCATGCCTCAAGTATGTAATGAGCACATTGTTTCTACTTACAACACTACTACGTTGTCAATGCGGCAGGATTCCATACATGATGAGCAGGTGCCCTCTCAAGGGGGGGAACTCATAGGTCACATACTTGGCAGATGATCTTGATGTACCAACTATTCTGCACAAGCCACAATGAAAGTGTGCTACTTATCCTCTTGCAGCCCAGGTTTCCTAGAGCAGGTTGTCAGAGGATTTCAGGAGGTTTACCCTGGCACTATCTGCCGTCGCCACAGACATATCAACAGGCTATTCATGACAGTCAGTGGAGGCCAGCCATGGAGGAGGAGATGGCTGTACTACAGTCACGTGGTACATGGAGTCTTGTTTCTGCTCCAGTTGACACATCCATTGTGGGATGCAAATGGGTGTTCACTGTGAAAGTGTGAAACATCATGCAGATGGTAGTGTGGATCGCTAT
The DNA here is from genome assembly GCA_037367405.1 of Ottelia alismoides. NCBI lineage: Eukaryota > Viridiplantae > Streptophyta > Magnoliopsida > Alismatales > Hydrocharitaceae > Ottelia > Ottelia alismoides. The sequence continues at coordinate 177,775 of JAZKJV010009648.1, read as the reverse complement.
AAGGAAAGACTTGTGGCATGTGGGTTCACCCAGACATATGGTTTGGACTATAGGATATTTTCTCCCCAGTTGCCAGACATTCTACTCTGCATATTCTACATTCTGTTGTTGTGTCACGAGATTGGCCCCTTTTCCAGCTTGATGTGAATGATGCCTTCCTCTATGGTGATCTACAAGAGTAGATCTACATGCAACAACCGCATGGGTTTGCTGTCGAGGGGGAGTATCAGAAGATTTGCAGGCTACACAAGGCTATCTATGACCTTAAGTTGACTCCAAGAGCATGGTTCCAAAAGCTCTCGGACTTGATAAAGTAGCAAGGATTTGTGCGATCGACGGTCGATCACAATTTGTTTGTGCAGAGGACCCATCGAGGTACTGTGTTCATTCTTGTTTATGTTGACGATATTATTGTTACAGGAGATGACGAGTAGGGCATTTAGGATGCCAAGGACTTCCTAGGCCAGCAGTTTGTGACCAAGGACCTTGGGCATCTATGTTATTTCCTTGGACTGGAGTTTGCCAGGAACCAACGAGGTCTTGTGATGACCCAGAGGAAGTATGTTACGGATCTTCTTTCAGAGACATACATGGCAGATTGCATACCTGCCACTACTACTACTGACCCGAGCATGAAGCTCTATGATGATGACACTAAGGAGGTCGACAAGAGAAGGTACATGGAGCTGGTTGGCAAGCTATTGTATGTGACTATTACCAAGCCCGACATATCCTTTGCCGTGAGCAAAGTGAGTCAGTTTATGGAGCATCCCAGACAGGCACATATGGATGAAGTCCATATAATTTTGAGATCTGAAGACTTCACCTGGTATGGAACTTCTTTTTAGCAGAGGTACATCTCTTTCAGGTACAGCATGTGCAAATGCAGGCTATGTTGGGTGTCCAAAGGATAGGAAGTCAACATCAGGCTTTGTTGTGTTCGTAGGGAATTCCCTGGTTTCATGGAAGAGCAAGAAGCAGACTGTGGTTGCCAGATCGAGGGTTGAATCAGAATACAAAGCCATTGTGCAGGCTATACAGAGATGATGTGGGTCAGATACGTCTTACTGAACTGAGTATAGAGGTGTTTCCTCCCATGCACCTCCAGTGTGACAATCAGGCTGCTCTTTTTATTGCCAACAACTCAGCCTTTCAAGAGAGGACGAAGCATAGAGAGGTGGACTGTCACTACATTCGTGACATGATACATAATGGTCTTATTGCCAATCCGTATGTCAGCTCTGAAGACCAGACAACATATGTTCTTACTAAGGCCCTAGCCAAAGGACCTTATCAGAGATGTTGTTCCAAGCCGAGTCTGATCGATATCTACGCTCCAACTTGAGGGGGAGTATTGAGATTTTTGTTATCTTTAGTATTGTTTTTTATTTTCTATTTATTTTTTCTTCGTCTTGTAATTTGCCCAATAGGTTCCTCTCCTATATAAGAGAAATCGAGGGCCTCTCATTTATATGATTCGTTCTTTTGCTTCCACACTTAAGTATTGGGAATACTTTGGGTTGAGCAATGAAACCCAATGGGTTTTAATGACTCCATTTTGTGGCTTAATGATTGCGAATTAATTGGATTGCATCTCACTTCATAGAGAACATTTCTAGTATCCATTTCTATCACCTAATTCTGGATATAAATGTTTGAAATGAAAAGGGAACCCATTTCTAATGTTCATTTCTAGATATAAATATTGGAAATACATCCAAACTCTCGAGAAATTAGAATAAAATGGAAATAGTTGCTTGTGTTTTCTCATTAAATGAGACTCCCTTATATAAAGGGAAGTCTAGGGTTTACTGAAACTATTAGAAACATACCCTTACATTACATAATAATAAACGTACACCTAAATATCTCAATACTCCCCCTCAAGCTGGAGCATAGATGTCCATCATGCTCAGCTTGGACACATGTCTGGTGAATAGAGATCGAGTGAGTGGTTGGTGAAAACGTCAAAGGTTTGTTCCGTTGAAGTAACTGATTATGTATTGATGTTTCCATTCTTAATCATATCCCTTGTATAATGGCAATTTACCTTCACATGTTTGGTGTGCTCATCGAAGGTAGGGTTGTTTGCAATGAACATTACAACAACATTATCACATCGCATTATCATAGGGATAGGACCTGGTAAGTGTAAGTTCTTGAGAGCTGACTTGATCCACATTAGTTCCGTAGTTGCTTGGGCCATTGCTTTATATTAGTAATATATATTCTTACAGCTCTTAGTTATTTATTGTAACCTCGTTAGGGACACTTATGTACTTTTCCTATTGAGCTCTCTAGGGTTTTGTCCAATATAAGTACCCCTAGACCTCTTGAATAAAGCACGCAAGTTTATTCTTTCATTCTTTTCCACACGGTATCAGAGTAGCCGTCCTAGACCGGTGTTCTGACCTAAAATCCCTCCGCCACCGCCAGCCCAATCCCTCCCAACAAGCCGCTGCCTACCTACGATGCCTCCAAGCGCATGAGGCGCCACCCGCACGGTTGCGCGATGCTCCAGGTGCCTCCACCTTCCCCGCACTGCTCCTGCGCCTCCGCCTAGTGCCCTAGGCACCACGCACTGCTCCAGGCACCCACCACCGCCGCTCCAGGAGACCCCCCGTGTCGCTCGACAGCATTGCTCCCTTCGTCGCTCCCGCCGACCTGCGCCGCTCCAGCCAACCAGCGCCGCCCAAGCAACCCACCACACCACCCCAGGCCCTTCGTGCAGCTCCAGCAGCTCGCGCAGCTCCAGGTGCACCCTCCAGGCACTCCCTGCATCTTCGCCTGGCACCATAGGCGCACCCCAAGCACTTCTCGCACCTTACCTGCCTCTCTCTCCTTTGTCGATCACCTAAGGCAACATCACCTATTGCCAACTACCTCATCGATGTGCTGCTAGGTCTCCGGGATGCTTGAATAAGACTGCAAGAACTATCTAGGTCATTTTTTCTTGACTTATTTGACCACCAAGACATCAGCAGCGCCCAAGCCATGTACCCTACTTCTTCTGTGATGGTACATGGCACTTCTATCAAGCTAAAGGCCTCGGAGAACTATGTACTATGGTCTAGATCATTCAAGGTGTTTATTTGTGGTCAACGAAAGATCCATGTTTTTACAAAAGATCCGCCTAAGGAGATGAACAAAAACTACGATACCTAGTACATATACAACTGCCAGTTGATTACTTGAATGACTAACAACGTCGATCAAATATTGCATCAAATCTTCTCTACAAGGAGATGACAAAGGCTATCTGGGAGAGCCTTGAGAATACTTACTCTCAAAAGACAACTAAGTTCAGGATCTCAGATATCTACACACGGATTTTGTCTGCAAATCAGGGAGATACATCCTTGGTCGAGTACTACAGAATCCTCACAGGCCTATTTGAGGAGCTTCTTATCTTCCAGAATGCTTGTTGTGACAAACAGATAGGAGAACGTGCATATTGGAAAGTATATCAATTTTTATCAGGATTACACATGAGATACAAGCCTGTGAAGGATCAATTTCTGACCGTCGTTGCACTGCCCACTCTTGAGACCATATATGGCCGACTATAGGAACTTGAATCTCCTTTACCTCCTCTATCTACAGAGACTGTAGCACATTTTGCTAGAGGATGACCTAATTATCAGGGAGGATGAGGTCGTGACTTTGGCCGTTGTCGCGGTCACGAGGCTGGATGTGGACGTGATCCAGGATGCAGACGTAGACGTGATCCCACCACGGCCTGCTATCCAGCATGCACTCACTGTGGATGCTGGAATCATCCGTTAGAACGTTGCTGGGCAAAGTTTGGCTTGCCTCCTAATGCCAACAGTGCCTATGAGACAGCCTCGTATGAAGGCTCATATGATACTGCTGACCCCTCGCACGATCAGCCTTCTGGAGATAGTCAGACATCCTTCACTACATCTGAGTATGCTTGTCTTCGTCAGCTACTGCAGAACTTTGGCGATAACACTAGTGCTTCTACTCCAACTGCTAGTCTGGCCACTACTTCAGGTATAATTGCCAACTTTGCTTGTGCATCCAGCCCTGCATGGATCATTTATTCAGGTGCCTCAATTCATCTGACGGGTGAAGGTAGTCTTCTCACATCTTCGCAGCCATCTTCCTTTGTAAAGATTGTCCATGTTGCCAATGGAGCACATTCACCTATTACTATTGTGGGAACTATGGAGTTTTTCTCCAAACTCTGGCTTACTGGAGCTCACTGCGCTCATGACCTTCCACTTAGTCTCTTATCTATTCACAAGTTATGCATGGAGCTGAACTGTCGTGTTGTTTTTGAAAAGTTCTGTTGTTATTTTCAGGACATCCGGACGAGACATATTTTAGGTGGGGGAAATGAGAAGAACAGACTCTATTATCTTGATATTCCCTCTGATTCTGGTTTTGCCGGCACTGCATCAATCTCCAATACTCCTCTTCTTTGGCACCTTCACCTCGATCATTCGTCTTCCAAAGCTCTCTCTTTAATGTTCCCCGAACTTTCTACGCTCAAGCCTTTTGAGTGTGAGGAGTGTCAGTTCGGGAAACATTATTGAGTGTCTTTTCCTGCTCGTACCGAACCTCGTCGCGAAGCCCCCTTTTCTTTAGTCCATTGTGATATTTGGGGACCATGTCTGGTCCGTGCTATGAGTGGACACAAGTACTTTATCATTTTTGTGGATGATTACAGTAGATCATCCTGAGAACGTTCAGAGATTAATAACATTGTTAAGAATTTCTTCTATTATGTCAAGAATATTTTCTCCTCTGGTGTTCAAATTTTTCGCTCTGATAATGCATTGGAATTTACCTAACATGATCTAACAAACTTCTTTGCATCCCAGGGCACCATTCATCAAATCTCATGTCCCTACACTTCCCAGCAAAACGGGGTAGCAGAAAGGAAGCTCAGACATCTAAATATTGCCCACTCCCTACTCACCCAAATGAAAGTTCCTAAAACTTATTGGGGGTGATGTTGTTCTGATCGCTGTCCACCTTATCAATAGAGTTCCATCTCCTACCCTAAACATATCCACCCCCTTCTACCTGCTTTATCCAACTGAGTCACCTTTTCCTCTACCCTTGCGAATCTTTAGATGTGTAGCCTTTGTTCATAACTTTAACCCTACAGATAAACTTTCTCCTCGTGCAATCAAATGTGATTTCCATGGATATTCTTGCAATCAAAAAGGTTACAGGTGTTATGATCCAACTGGACATCGCTATTATATCTCTGCAGATGTAACATTTTGAGCAGACTAGCTTCTTCACTCAATCTGTTGCAGACATTCCTCTTGATCCCCCACCTCTACCCATTGTCTACAAGCGCAAGCAAACATCTCCACCTTCAGATGTTCCTTTACCTATTCCTTTGTTGCAGGATGATAGGCCTTCTACAAATGTCCCTCCCACTGCTGTCTCGGATGATCCTCAGGAGCTTCCCTTTGCTCTACGCAGAACTAAGAGGCAATGTACTTTCCATCCCATGTCTCATTTAACTTCCACTGCTAGTTTATCCTCCTCTGACAAAAGATATGCAAATGCTCTCATGACTATTTCTATTCCGAGAGACCACCATAGTGCTTTGCAAGATTCAGGATGGTGAGGCCATAAATGAAGAGATGGATGCTCTTATTTCCAGAGGGACATGGGATCTGGTGCAATGTCCCAAGGGACTAGATCGGTGGTGTACAGATGGATCTTCACGACCAAGCAATCGCCAGATGGGTCCATTGACATATTGAAAGCCCGTGTTGTGGACAAAGGCTTTACACAGACATATGGAGTGGACTACTTTGAGACATTCTCACCAGTTGCAAAAACAGGATCTATTAGGAAGACTATACTTTAAGTGGCAGCGAACAAGGCATGGCCTATCTTTCAGCTAGACGTGAAAAATGCATTCATATATGGAGATCTTGATGAGGAGGTGTGCATGATGCAACCTTTGGGTTATAAAATCGAGGGAGAGTATGTATATCGACTTCGCAAGGCAATATATAGTTTGAAGCAGAGCCCAAGGGCATGGTTCGACAGACTTACTGCAGAAATCACCACTCTTGGCTTTCAGAGAACAACCTCTGACTATTTTGTGTTTGTCAGAAGACGAACAACTGGTATTGTTATACTTGATGTCTATGCGGATGATATGGTTGTCACAGGTGATGATGATAAAGGGATACTAGAGACCAAGGCCTTTCTACAGAAGATGTTCATTACCAAGGACCTTGGTCCACTACGCTATTTCTTGGGCAAAGAAGTACTACGCACTACCGAGGGCCTTCATCTCTCACATAGAAAATACTGTCTAGACATCCTCACTGAAGCCGAATTACTTGGATGCAAGCCCTCTGGTATTCTTGCAGATCTAAAGAAGCACTCCACATCCTCTTATCCTGTCTTCGAAGATGTTACTCAATATAGAATCCTGGTTGGCAAACTTCTTACCTCACTGTCACCAGACTAGATATTTCTTATGTAGTGAGCAGAGCTAACCAATACATGGAGCAACCTTGTTACAGTTACTGGCAGGATGTTCTCCAGATTCTATGATATATGAAGGAATCACCAGGGTGTGGCCTCTTTTATGGGGCAAATGGGTACACCGATGTTATCGTATACACTGATGTTGATTATGCAAGTTCACCAGAGGATCGTCACTCCACCACTGGATATGCTACGACGGTTGGAGGAAACCTTGTTACTTGGAGAAACAATAAACAAACTGTTGTATCAAGATCTAGTGCAGAAGCATAGTACAGGGCAATGGCTCAAGCTACCTGTAAGATCACATGGCTATTGGTATTTCTGCAAGAACTCGACATTGTTGTCACCACTCCTATTCCACTATACTGTGACAACAAATCTGCTACATATATTGCTACGAATCATGTATTTCATGAGCGAACCAAGAATATAGAAATTGACTGCCATTTTGTTCGTGACGCCGTCAGTATCGGAAAGATTATTACTCCTCACATCACAACAGATCTTCAGCTTACAGATGTATTCACGAAGGCCTCACCAAGAAGCATCTCTCATGGATAGTTTCCAAGTAGGGCATGATAGACAAATATGCTCCAACTTGAGGGGGAGTGTTAGTAATATATATTCTTACAGCTCTTAGTTATTTATAGTAACCCCATGAGGGACACTTATGTACTTTTCCTATTGAGCTCTCTAGGGTTTTGTCCTATATAAGGACCCCTGGACCTCTTGAATAAAGCATGAAAGTTTATTCTTTCATTCTTTTCCACACTTTATATTCAAATTTTGCACTGGACTTGGCAACTAGTACATGCTTCTTGCTCCTCCATGTGATTAGGTTACCACCAAGATAGGTGCAGTAATCAGTAGTAGACTTTCTGTCATCAAGGGCCCTGACAGATATGGGAAAAGTATTAAGCGCATCACGGAAGCGTAATGATCACATCTAAGGCGATCGGGAGCGACTAGTCATACAAGTGGCTCGGGGTAGCCGAATTTTAAAAAAAATCAAAGAGAAGAAATGCCATGATTCGAGAACACTTCTCGAATCGTTTCATCATAACCACAAAGATATAGGAATACCACTTGAAGTGTGGTTGTGATCGAAGTCTCTAACGGAAGAGATTGTGTGTTTCAAGTCCGACCCGATGGAGGAGACGCTTGCGAGCGCATTGATGAGACACATGCTTCTCGCAATCCAAGATGATGATCCAAGCAATGGAACTCCTAATTTCGTTACATGAAATCCAATGTCTTCTTCATAAGCAAGGAGTATCAAAGAAGATGGAGATCTACGAGCGATCGAAGCGGCGACACGGTGGCGTAGTGACGACGGTGACTCTCTCTAGTACAAGAGGTGGATGACCACACTTGAGAGAGACAGATAGAGGTGGGGTGTGAGAATGAGAGAAAGAGATAGCTTGCAAAGTGTTGAAAAAGAAGAGCTAGGATTGCCTCTTTTTTAGTGTTTTAGGAGTACATGGATCACAATCCATGTGCAACACAAAATCAATGGTTAGATTGATTTATGTTGTTCATCAATGGACATGATCTTTGTTGCTTAAAAATGCAACAACAATTAATTTACATTAAATTAAATATATATTGAATTATCATCAATATAATTTAATTTAATTTAATCAATTTGGATAAGAGGATGAAGAAAGAGTCCAGTTTCTAAATATAGGGGGGACAGTCACTCTTGATTAAGTCAAGTGTGGCCGTCCACCCTCCACATATGGAAGGTGGCTCATCCTCTTAAATTATGTGAGATTTTATATCTCACGTAATCCTCTATATATTTGCAACAACTTTTATTGCAAATATATTCACAAATTAATTCCAAATTAATTTGTGAATAGCTCAATCATTTTATTGAAAAAATATGAATCATATTCATATAATCAAAATAACACCTAAATTGTATTTTCATTAATTATCTAATGTGAATCCAATTCACATCAAGAATTAATTCGTAAATACTATTTATAATTAGCTCTCTCTAATATATTATAAATCACGTTTATAATATATATAAATAATATGGATAGTGATAGCCACATTATTCATATCCTTGATAATAAAATCATATTTAATTACCTTGGATCATCATTCTCATCTATCTAAATAATATAAATCATATTCACATTATTCATGATAACTAAATCACATTTAATTACTAATTTCTCAATGCCCAGATACACTATTCATTAATGGAATTATTCTTGAAAACTTTCAAGAATGACGCGCTTTCTCCGCGCGGATACTTGGAGATAAGGACATGGCGATTGTACGTTCCATGTATAGTGACTTGGATATTGAAATCATATCTCAAATCCAGATCTCGGGGACCTCTCAAAGATGTTTGATTATATCAAAGCCATAAATCTAATCTTCTCATTGTACATGAATCATATTCAGATAAATGTCCAATATTTGGACTAAGATTGGATTACTTCTCAACTGAGAGGGGTCACTAAAATCCAAACCTGTTTCAGCACTCCCTCGGAATGGAAGCGTCATGGCTACACAATCGTTTATGATCACACCACCCTCGAGTATTCTTAATACCCGTATATCATGCGTACTTGAAGACCTAGAATAAACCCGAAGTTTCAAATCTCTGTTAGGTTGTCTTTTTCAGGATTTTATAATTAAGTTTCTCATTCAGTCATTGGGAGTCGGTATCGATCATATGCTTTCCAAAAGCATATATCATACTTACAAATTCTTGTAATGTTTCCAAAGCAAGACGACCATGCATGGAAATCGTTCCTAATACCTCATGAGTAAGCTCATGTCTTCCGGTTCAGTAATGAACCTTTATGATCCCTTTGAGAGATATTGTTACTCATATGCCCTCATATGCACACCGGCTCGCCAGTATCTAGACCTTGATTCCATTCGCAACCTATTGGTCTGCCAAATGTACATATTCAGACATATAGCAATACATCTGTCTCCGGTTATAGGATGCATGCATGTATCGTGACAGCATATGATATATCTCTTGGTTATCTCGATCTCGTTAAGTCAACTCTTTGACCTAATTTATCTGACACTTCTGAATCTCTATTCCTATATAGAGGACCTGCATCAAGAGGTCGGAGAGATATCAACCTTTAGAGAAGGATTGTCATCTTCTACTCAGGTTGGAGATCATCTCTTCAAAATCATTTAACATTGCTTGACGAGTCTTCTCTAACTCTTTAGATATCATCCAAGCACCAGTCTCTATGATTCAACCATTGAATCAAAAGATGTATGATCATTAAGATGGCCATGATACATAACCCTAATTGTACAATGTGACTTATAATGCAAATTAGTTATTCTTCATTCAGATCAACGAATGATTTGCAATACCATTTACTGCATAATGGCTCGTCGTGGGCTCACATGTTCAACAATCTCCTACTCGCCCAAAGAACCATTAATGGGCTAATATTTAAATCTACACTCATGTGCTAATCATAAGCTATTTAGAAAAACAGCTTAATAAGCTGACAAGTCACTCTGTTCCCAAGAGACTACATAAAGTTCTTTTACGGTAGTCGCATATCTCTTAATAGCAGTGGTCGCGTCAAATTCGAATGTTGCATCTTATGCAACTAATACTCAATCTTGTTAAAGCAGTTATAATGTCTTTGACACTACAACTCAATAATCATCATAATATGTAATTTCTATTATCCTTATCAGAATACCCTTATTCCCAGAGATCTCTATCTCCTAAGACTAAGACAAAATCTTAAGTCCTATAAGGTATCTGCAAGTAAGACCTTTTAGATTACTATCTCTAAAGTCTTGTCCTCTTTTAAGATATTTTTATTATTGCACCGTGTTTTATCTCCATAGTAGGATTTGTAACAATTAACTTTTCCCACTATACAACAGACATCTGACTTTTATACACATCTAGCATACGTCGGGCTTCTTATAGCTGATGCATTAGTGCATGTATCTTTGGTATTCACATCAACACACTTTAAGATGTTATCCCTTCAGATAGGTCATTACCATATCTTAAGGGAAAGAAGCCTTCCTTGAGTTTTCCAAAATGGAATATGTCCAAGATGTACCAATGTGACAATCCCAATGCTCTCCTCTCTACGCTTTTAAAAACTTCAAAACTAAGATCTAAGAGGTATCCTTGAGATCTTTCATCTCAAGATACAGAACAACCATATTATAAAACACTTATTATCATCCTTATATCATTCCAAATGATTAGGATTTTATCTACATTTAGTATAACAAACACAATAGTGCTCCCACTAAGCTTCACATGGTTCATCAAGATTCTATCTGAAATCATCACATTTATAATTTAGTCAAATCTAATGTTCCAACTACAAGAAGCTGATTTGAATCCATAGATGGAGTTTCTTAGCTTGCACACCTTGCATTCTACTTCATATGAATATCCTTGCTAAGGTATTGATTGAGCAATGCAATCTTGACATCCATCTTACAGATGTCATAGTCAAGTTGTGTAGCTACAGTTTGCAATATTCTGATGAGTTTAAGCATGGTCACTAGAAAACAAGTCCCATCGCAAGTGATGTCCTCTTTCTGTGTGTAGCTCGGCTACAAGCCGTGTTTTGAAGGTCTCTACCTTCTCATCAGGTTCCCTCTTTCTCATGAAGATCCACGTAGACCTATATAGGTGGATCCTCGTGGGTCCACACACAACACTTATGTATGAAGTCTACTTTAGACTTCATTGCTAACATACTTCCATGCCATGACCTTCAGAAGCTTCATCGTATAAAGTCAGATCATTGTCAGATGTTTCCGACACATGGAATCCATACCCTTTAGGTGGTCTTACCACCCTCAAACTTATTTGAAGAGGTATGAGTGTTTCATCTTTAATTGTCCTTTTAGTTTCCGATTCTAGGAGCCTCATTATCCTCTTAGGTTTCAACGAGTCCCTTTACTTCATTCTTATCTTGATTCCTAAAAAGTCAACCTCCTAGAATCATATACTTAGAGATGAAATCTTTTAAGAATATCAAGGTCACAAAGTAGGTATCCAATACCATCCTTTATATTTCTAATGAAGTAGCACTCTTTAGTGCTAGATTCCAGCATTCATGCATCCATGATATGGGTATGGACTAAGCAACCATAAATTCTCATGCATCCAACACTGGGCTAGGTTCCAAACCATACCTTATGAGGGTTTTGGGGTCCATATTTGCATGGAATCTTATTATATCCTTTAGGAGGAGTGAGACAGGTGATGAATCTCCATTTTATCATCTTTATTCTATCATTTTGGCCTTCAAAACCCTAGCTAATGCATGTAAATAGCATTAATTTGTAAAAAATAGCATTCATTATTATTGCATTTATTGTATAAATAATACTCTTTTAAATGCTAAAATTATAGAATAAAGAGAAGAAAAGAAAAAGAATAAAATACCAAAGGTATTTTATGATCCTAAACCTCGAGACCAAGTCGAGAATTGAATTGGTCGACAAGCAATAAAGTAGGGGGAGATAAGGGCCAAAAATACAATAAAAATTCAATTCTTTTATTCATCAATATATCATTTTTGACACACATTTTATTCTTTATTATTTACACATCAAATAAAGATACTTTGTACATGAAGTTGTAAATAATAATGTAAATAAAAATACAACATTGAGTTTGTACAAAAATAAAACACAATGTATTTTTTATACACAAAATAAAAAGCCAAAATCTCAACTTCCCATACCCATATCTTCCAAATAAAAACTCAAAATGTATCAAAATCACCTCTAATTGTATAATAAGCTATTTAATAAAGGTGATTTCATAATTTTTGGAGTTAAGGTGTGAAAGTTAGGTTTTGGACCCTCATTGTACAATATACCCGAATAAGATATTCATTTTATTTATTCTTTATTTTTTTTAATTTTACATCTTTATAATTTTGTAAATATTAGGTATATTATATATACATATTAAAACCACAATAAAATCACAAATAAAACATTAAAATAGAATACATATATAAGATATATAGGTAAAATACATATGCTAATACTTGTAAATAAATAAAAGGAAAATATATTCTTTTATTCATCTATATTTTTATACTTTTGTAAATATTATTTATATTTTATTAAAAATATAAAGCTAAAATAAAATCAAAGAAACTACATTAAAATAAAATAATGAACCAAATACGTAGATAAATACCTACATTTATACCTATATAATTTATACCCCTATTTTGTTTAAATATACAAATAACAACATAAAAATATAATAAAAATAATTTATATACATAAAAATAAGTTATAAATATATAAAATGTGAGAATAAAGTAATAAAATACAATATACAAAATAAAAATAAAATAGTCAAAACATATATGAATATACCTATAAATATACCCATAAAAATTAACTACTAATAAATAACACCTTAAAAATAAATAAAAATCATAATAAAATACTACATAAAATAATAAACATTTTTTATTTTGTACTAAAAAATTAATAAAATCATTTACTATTTTTAATTAATTAATTTCGAACAAAATTTACAGTTTTGTCGTCTAGTGGCTTGTGTGGACCAATGAGGTCACGTCGTTCGTTGACTTCCGGTCAACTCCCCCTGAAAGTCCTCTGACTCCTGTTAGAATCTCGAGCGGCCTGCCTTCTCGCAATTTCCCTCGCCGCTCCACTCCTCCATCACCCCCGATTCCTTCATACAATTTCACCATTGTCCTTCCAGGATTCACATCGAGATTTTAGATCGTGTGTACATAGCCTAGATTTTTGCCCATCTGCCGGGGAATAAGGGAGCCCAACCTTGTTTATAAATAACCACCTTCATTTTCCTCCTCTTCTTTGGTCATTGTTCTGAATCTTAGAGCCTTCCATCTCGGTCTAGAAGGCATCCTCGTGACAGGACTTGCCCTGAGGTCTGGATCGACTCCAAGGGGATGGGGGTGCACCCCATGGCGGTGCTCCGGCCACCCTTCTCCCTGAGTGACCCTTAGGTATAAGAGATGAGTCATTTAGTCTGTTAGGTAGGTTAAGATATCATCGTTTGATTTTCGATCTTAGTTTAACTCTCCACACCTTGGATTAGCGTAATTTCAAATCGTGGCAATTGCCGGAGCTGCTAGATCTCCAGCCATTCACGTGTGTTCCACGCCCATTCCTCTCCCCATGATCACCTTATCTCAGACCCCGTCATGTTCTCCGCTTAATCTCACCATCCACCCAACCAGATCGAACTCCGATCTGCGAATCAAGGGATCCACTCAACCGCTCGCTGGACCCTCACCGTCACCCTTCATTCTTATGCAAAAGAGCTTCATTGTTGGCCGAGGTGTATCTCTTTGAGTCGAGGAATGTCTTCATGCATGTCCCAGAGGCAACAGACCCGTCTGGGGTCGATTTGGACTCTGCAGGAGACTCCCCAGGAGCTCCATCTTCGCCTACCAACCAGGACCGCGTTATTGGGTCCTGGAACTTCCCAAGTCCCTCAGATGTTGCGGACAACCATCCCGAAGGTGCATAACCCCAGAGCTCTATCGGACACCGCTGGATGGAGGAGTACGAGACGATCGAACGACGAGGGAAGACTTGTTCTTCCCCGCTCTTCCAGAAGAGCAGCCACCGTTGGGTCAAGGGTCATGTCCAGTTCAAATCCTAACCCTCGATCCAGTAGCGAAGCGATGCAACACTGGACCATCCGATGCCTTCAAGTGGACTGATCTAATCTGTCGGTCAGCATGATTTTAGGGGTATCATAACCCTGCTATTTTTGTAATTAATTATTAGTCGTGTAAATAAAATGTGCAGTATAAATAAATATGGTGAAATTGCATATCGACCCTTATAATTTCTATTTATTATATTCAGGTCCATGCCAGGTCACTTCACGTGTCGTCCCACGTGAGGTGGCCATTTTGCAAGTATAATACAGACACTTATTGTATTTATTTTTGGTCCCAAAAAAATCATGCATGTTGTATACTTTAGTAAAAATTGCACAGAGGCCCTTGGACTGTATTTTTTAAATATATGCCGCAGCAGCCATCAATTGTATTTTTGTATGCTTTTTGGATTTATTTAAAATAGATATAGTGCTCCAAAAATCATGAAAAATTAGTTGTAGGTTCCTGATTGCTTGTAGTTTCACGCCATATTTTTAATTCACAATTTTGGACCTTTTTGATAATTATTAAAAAATCATTTAGAGCATAAACAATCCCTGTCTAGAGTATAAACATCAAAAAAGTATAAAAATGTTTCTGAAAAATGCCAATAAAATAATTTTTGCTTATTTATGTGTTTTTAGTCAACCAGGCACTAGACCAGTTTGCATTGCTCATGAAGAATATGAACGAACTGACTCAGCGGATCGACGACCTGACCACCACCAAGACATTGATTCCAGCACAGGTCGAAGCCAACCCCAACAACTTCAGACGCAAGGAGCAGGTTGCCAATAGCCCACCCACCCCCGAGATAGGTATGTCCCTTGATTTCACATGTTTATCTGATGCCATTCATCTCAGGAGCGGTAGGAGATTGCAGCCGCCTACGCACCAGTTGGGGTTGGGAGATCGAACCACTAAGAAAGCATCATCTTCTACATCATCTTCTTCACCAGCAGTCGAGAGGTCCAGTGTAGCAGCAACCAAGTCTGGAGTTCCACCATCTTCACCACCACCTTCACCAAGAAGATGTAGATCACCATTAACAAGGGAGAATATACCAGTTGCGGATTCTTCCTCTTCGTCAGCAGCAACATCCTGTTCTGTTTTAGGTTCTGTTTTTCCTTCACCTAGTTTGGACAACACTATAAAGACTGATTCTGGTTGTCCTTTTGTACATGAGGATTCTACTTTGAATAATGGGAATGAACGTTTGAATGTTTATTCTGATTCTGTGTCATTTCCTTCTGCTCTTAAATCTAAGAAAATTCAAAAATTAAAAGCAACCCTATCTGATCCTGGAGTAGTTGAGATTTTATAGAACATCTTTTTAAAGATGCCACTCCTTAAGGCCATGGTACATGCCTACAGTAAAAAAGGGAATGAAAGAGGCATGTACAAAAAAGTGTCAACCAAGGCAGAACAGACGAAAGGAAACAGAGAAACACATCTTAACCATGGCCACAGTTCATGCTATCAGTAACCTCTCGCCTAAAAAGAAAGACAAGGGAACACCTCACATCCGTTGTCATATCTTTGATCAAGAATTTGACAGTACTCTTCTCGATAGCGGTTCCTCCATTAATTCATGCCTTCCTCTTTACTAACTAAATTTCAGTTAGGGCCTCTTAAAACAACCAACATGATCCTTCAGTTGGCTGATAGATCGATTAAGAAGTTAAGAGGCATTTTAGAGGATGTTATTATAACGGTGCAGGGAACGAAATTCCCTGTTGATTTTGTTGTCATGGATATGGTCATGCCTGCACCGTTACTCCATACCCCGATCATGCTAGGTCGATCGTTCCTCCGAACGGCTAAAGCAATAGTTGATTATGGTATTGGAGAGATCATCTTTCACTCTTGCAGTGACAAGGAGAAAATTGAAACGATCTCTGATCCTAAACCATCACCGCTACCAGCAGCGGATGATACCGAGAAAGTTATATCAGAGCCAGACGACTGTGATTTTCTTGCTGAATTCCAAGAGATAGATCTTTTCACTGATTTTATAGATACCCAGAAGTTCCTTTCCCAAAAGGACTTTATGGAAAGCACAATCGACATGAGTTCCCTTGGTGGTCCAATTGAGCTAGTTGCTGATGGGCAGTTTGAGCTGATTTATAAGGATCACTATGAGTTTCTAGAGGTACCTTTTGATATTCCTTTGACACACTTTTCTGAGATTACTGATGATATGCCTCCTTCTGAGAGTTCTAAGGTATAAATATCTGAGTCATTCATTAAATTTCCTGATTTATGCACAGATGAGAGACATCTTTCTGAGATTATTGCTGAGATATATGAACCATTAATTGATAAGAATGTTGAACACCCTGATGAGCTCCTCCTTTCTGAGCAGATATATCATTCGTTGCAGATCTATCAGATATTCTATTAGCTGAGCCGTCAGTAGCCAAGGTGGACAATCCACAAAGTACAGATCACATACCATCTACCAGTACAATAACAGAGGTTATGGTAGAGCCTATTCATACCCCATCTGAGCTCAAGGTTTTACCATCAACATTGAAAGATGCCTTTCTTGAGGGTCTCCTCAAAATGTTTCCAATCATCCTCAGCTCGCAGTTGACCGTTGAACAAGAATGTCGCGTGCTACAGGTTCTTGAGAGAAACCGCAAGGCCATTGGATGGAATATCTCGGATCTCCGTGGATTAACTCATCTTTGTGCTCGCATCATATCTACCTAAAGGATGACTGTAAACCCTCCCGTGAATGTCAGCACCGTCTGAATCCAAATCTAAGGAAGGTTGTCATGAAGGAGATCAGAAAATGGTGTGATGCTGACTTTAAATATCACATTTCAGATTCCAAGTGGGTCAGCCCTTTACATGTGGACCCAAAGAAATCTGGTATTACTATCATGAAGAATGACCGTGGTGAGTAGATTCTGACCCGGATACCTACTTCATGGCGTGTATGTGTAGAATACCGATGCCTGAACTCAGCTACCAAGAAGGATCACTTTCTGTTGCCCTTTATTGATCAGATTATTGAGAGGTTGACAGGGAAAGAGTTCTTTTGCTTCTTGGATGGGTATTCGGGATACAACCAAGTTCCATCGCTCCTGAGGATCAGGAGAAAACTACTTTCACTTGTTTGTTTGGCACCTACGCCTTTAGACGGGTGCTCTTTGGATTGTGTAATGCTCCAAAGGTGTATGTTGGCCGTTTTTGCCGACATGGTCGGTAGTTTCCTTGAGGACTTCATGGACGATTTCTCAGTCTATAGGGATAGTTTTGGCACATGTCTTGCTAATTTAGACCGAGTTCTTCAATGTTGCTGTGAGGTAAACCTAGTACTCTCATGGGAGAAGAGTCACTTTATGGTGACTAATGGGATTGTATTAGGCCTTGTGGGAGAAGAGTCGGTAAGATTGATGTGATTTTCAAGTTAGAGCAACCGTAGAATTTGAAACAATTGAGGTCATTTATGGGACACGTAGGATTCTATAGGCGATTCATAAAGGACTTCAGCAAGATCGCCAGACCTTTGACTGAGTTTCTATGTAAGGAGAGTGAGTTTGTTGTCGATGAGAAGTCCTCCTTGCACTAAATCAGATGAAGAAATGGTTATTAGTGCTCCTGTCTTACAGCCACTGGAGTGGTCTCTTCCTTTTAAGATTATGACGGACGCCTCAGATTTCGCAGTTAGAGCTGTTTTAAGACAGAGAAGGGATGGGATACCATTTGCTATACACTATGCTAGCAAGACTCTGGATAAAGCACATCAAAATTATACAATTACAGAAAAGGAGATGTTAGCAGTTATGTTTGGGCTAGAAAAGTTCAGATCTTACCTCATCAGTTCACACGTTATTGTATACACGGATCACACTGCCATACGATACTTGCAGGAAAAGAAGGATGCCAAACCACGCCTTATCAGATGGGTTCTTCTCCTCCGGGAATTTGATTTAGAGATTCGTGATAAATCTGGGGTAAAAAATGTTATGGCAGATCACCTTTCCCGTATCAAAGATGCAGAGACCTCTGAGCAGAACATGATCCCTATTTCCGAAACCTTTCCAGATGAGTACATTTTGTCTATGCACTCACTCCCAGGTATGTTGATATTGTGAACTATCTTGTCTCTAAAAAATTCCATAAGATTGATTAAAGTGCAAGGTAGACAGATTTCTGTCAGAGATTCATTATTACCAATGGGAGGATCCGTACCTATTTCACGAGGGTGCGGATTGTATCTGGAGAAGGTGCATTCCTCAGGAGGAACACACCAGTGTACTTGAGCACTGCCATAAACTAGAATGTGGTGGGCATCATTCGGGGAAACGCACGGCAGCAAAGATTTTATAGAGTGGCCTATGGTGGCCCACATTTTTTAAGGATGCTACAGAGTATGTTTGAGGTTGTACTGACTGTCAGAAAATAGGAGGAACCGTTGGTTCCAAGGATACCATGCCCCTAAGATACATACAGCTCATTTCCTATCAGTCAGGGATTTCAGTACATCTTGCTCACCGTGGATTATATTAGTCGATGGGTGGAGGCTATCCCCATCCGAGCCGCAGATAGTCGTACAGTGTGTTCCTTTCTCAAGGACCACATTATTGCGCGGTTCAGGATTCCCAAAATACTGATTTCAGATGGGGGAAGACATTTCCTTAATAGAGAAGTAAAGAAGCTTGTGAAGGAGTACGTCATTGAGCACAGAGTTGTGTCTCCTTACCACTCTCATACTAATGGCTTGGCAGAAAATTTAAATAGGGAGATCAAGATGATATTGTAAAAACTTGTACATCCAGATAGGAAGAACTGGTCCCAGATGCTTGATTCGGTTCTAAAGCAAATGGTCAGGACCGTTCATCGTAAGAGCTATGCGTGACAATCAGAGTATTGTCATATCTGTGTTGTCATCTGACGCACAACCATTTGTTGTGAACGGACAGTTGCTGAAGCCATATCTAGATTATAATACATTCATGTCCGTCGTTGATTCTGTATCTATGGTATCAAACAATGATCTTTCGATTCCATCTTCTGCGTCTAATACATGAGCTGGCAACCTTTTTTATATCCTTTCGTTTCATTCTTTCTTATTCCATTTTATCATTCACCCCTTTTCAGTGTGTGTATATATGCTATACTTAGGATGTGCTTTATCTGAAGTATAGGAGGGGGTGAATGATTTGTGTTGTTCATATCCGTCATATTCATCACTCATGTTGTTGCCTATACTTAGGGATATTATACCCTAAGTATAGGGGGATGGTGTTGTTCATATCGTCTCTTTGAGTTTTTATTCTTCTATTCTCTCGATTGTCCCCCAAATTGTTAACATTCTATACTTAGGGCTATTCTACCCTAAGTATAGAGGGGCAAATCGAGTCGTTGAGTCCGTACATTCTCTTCATCAGTTTTCCTCTTTTGTACAATCTTATATACTTAGGATTACTTGATCCTAAGTATAGGGGGGATCACCGACTTCTATTCTTTTCATCTTTTCGTTTGAGTCATTGTAGCATAGGAGTCTTTTCACTTTCTATACTTAGCACGAGTTATGTCTTCCTTTGCCGCTCTATGATCACTATGTGGACATAGTTCGAGCTAAGTATAGGGGGTGTCGTATATATTGTATATATATTTTAGACATAACTCGTACTTTTAATATGATTATTTTGGGGATATGTATATAACTTCGTAAAATCCACGAGTGCATCATTGTATATATTTTACTAACCCTTTTTCCATTAAAAAACAAAAAAACTAGAAACTACAAACCAAAAGTCTATAAAAAATTTGCATAACTAAATTTTCAAAAAAATCTCTTTTCACATGTGCATCATTTTTCATTTCTTTTCCAAAAACCCATAAAAATTTCAAAATTAGAAAATTGTTTCAAATAAAAAATAGAGGAGATTTTGCTTTCATTTTACATTATACATATTCTTGCATTTGCATGTGCACTTTTTAGGATAGTATTGACATTTAAACTAAGTCTGGAATAAAATTGAAGAATAGAGCTTAGTTGGACCTTAATTCACTTAATTTTAGAGGAACTTTATAAGAAATGTAGCTAAGACTTTTCAGGTCCTAGCAACTTAATTCTTTGAGTCCATAAGACTATGTTCGCAAGTCATCTTGAGTAGTCTAAGTATAATATTTAACAACGCACGCATGATTCTTTCAGACCGTGCTTGGACATGCACTATGCACGTAGCTCTTCATGGAGGAGGCAGTGAGGAGGCAGAATCTTTTGGCTTGGAGTAGCATACGAGGGTAGTACATCTAGGCGGAACCTCTCATCTTCCTCTAGGGAGGGTTGTGCATCTCAACCTGAACTAGTAACATTGAGGTCTGTTAGAGATTACCGTATATTGTTGTTTCTTTATTTACCTCTATTTCCTTATGCATCGTTTCCTAATGTATCACTGTTTCCTTATGCATTGTTTCCCTATGTATCACTATTTCCTTATGTATTGTTTCCCTATGTAACCCCACCGGGGTATTTGTGTAAGTTCTCCTCTGAGAACCCTAGGGTTTAGTCCTATATAAGGACCCCTAGACCTCACAGAATAAACACACAATATTCTTCTCTTCTTTTCTCCACATGGTATCAGAGCAGCGGTCCTAGACCGGTGCTCTGATATAATTTTCCCTCCTACCACCACTCGCCCCTTCTTCTCTCCCATCCACGACGCCCTGCGTTAGGCATGCACACATCGGGCTCCTGCACCTTGGGCTCTAAGCCCTAGGCACCTAGCGCATCTGTGCTCCTCGCGCACCTCACACACCTGCGCGCACAGCGCCCCCGCACGATCCCTGCACGCCCCTACATCGAGCTTCTGCGCGCACCTCGTCGCTGCAGCCCAAGGCCCCTGTTCATCTCCAGTTTATGGCGTTCACCCTCCACAACTTTCTACTAATGTGCAACTAAGGAGGCTCTACATATCAACTACAACTTCACGTAGGTCACTTTTTCTTGACCTAGAAACGCTATCATGACGTCCACCGAGACCAAGCCTATGTACCCGCCTTCTTCTCTAATGGTACAAGGCACATCTATCAAGTTGAAAGGCTCGGAAAACTATGTTCTATGGTCTCGATCCTTCAAGATATTTATTGGTGGCCAATGAAAGGGTGCCATCCTCACGAAGACTCCTGCTATCACTGATGTAGAATAGGAAGCCTGGTTTGTCGAAAATTGCTAGGTAATTACTTGGATGACTAATAGTGTAGATCCAAATATTGTTGCAAATCTCTTATATAAAGATACTGCAAAATCCATGTGGGAAAATCTTGAGCACACATATTCCCAGAAAACAACCAAGTCTCGTCTCTCTGATATATACACAAGAATCTGTCTACTAATCAAGAAGAGACCAGTCTAACTGAATACTACCGGACACTTACAAGCTTGTTTGAGGAACTTCTAATCTTTCAACCTGCATGCTGTGATAAATAAATAGGCGAACGTGTTGAGTGGCAGGTCTATAGGTTTCTCTTTGGACTTCACTCAAAGTACAAAATTGCAAAAGATCAATTTCTTATGGCAGATAAATTGCCTACGATCGAAACCATATTCGGTCGACTACAGGAACTGGAAGCTCCGGTTCAAAATTCTCCGGTTCATTCTTCCATAGAGACAACAGCCCACTATTCATCTGGGCAAAGAGGATGGTAGTCTTATCCTAGAGGCCAAGGTCGTGGCCGCGGACGTGGCCTTGGATGAGGTCGTGGTCGTGATTCCTCTACTGGTCGTTATCCTGCATGCATGCACTGTGGTTGCATGAATCATCCGTCTGAACGTTGCTGGGCAACATTTGGCAGGCAACCTAGTGCTCATAACACTTATGATGATGAATCACATGATACGAACAATGATACAACTACTCAGAGTACAAATGGAAAACATACTCCATTCATTGTTTCTGAATATACTCGGTTGCGGCAACTTCTAAATGATTCTGCTCCCTCAACAAAAGACACGACCGCATCTGTTGCTATTACTAGCCTTGCCACTACATCGGGTATAGTAGCAAACTCAGTTTCTGTTACCAAACATGCATGGATTATTGATTCCGGAGCTTCCACTCATCTAACGGGAGATGTAAGTCTACTCACCTCATCTCAACCCTCTATCTTTATAAATAGCGTTCGTGTTGCCAATGGGGATCATTCTCCCGTTACTGTTGTTGGAACTATTGAATTCTCCAACAAACTTCGACTGACAGATGTGCATTGTGCTCCTGCTTTCCCGCTCAGTCTTTTATCTGTTCAGAAGCTATGTCGTGAGCTACATTGTCGTGTTATTTTTGATGAATTCTGCTGCTATTTTCAGGACATCCAGACGAGGCAGATTTTTTTGTGGGGGACATGAGAGGAATGACCTATATTACCTCAACAACCCTACCACTTCCAACTTTGCTGGTGCTACCTCCATCACTGAAGATCCCCTTCTATGGCATCTTCGTCTGGGACATCCTTCTGCTAAAGCTCTCTCTATGATGTTCCATGAACTGTCTATGCTAAAAACTTTTGAGTGTGAAGCATGTCAGTTCGGAAAACATCATAGAGTTTCCTTTCCTGCTAGAACTGAGCCTCGTCGCATTACTCCTTTCTTCCTAATTCATTGTGATATTTAGGGACCCTGTCTGGTCAAAACCATTAGTGGTCATAAGTACTTTGTTGTTTCTGTGGTTGACTACAGTCGCTTATCTTGGGTATTCTTGTTAAAAGAACATTCAGAAATTAATATCGTTGTCAAGAACTTCTTTCATTATGTCAAAAATTTCTTCTCTACTACTATTAAAATCTTTCGTTCTGATAATGCTCTGGAATTTACTCAGAATGACTTGATAACCTTTTTTGCCTCCCAGGGAACCATACATCAAACATCTTGCCCATGTACATCCCAACAAAATGGGGTTGCTGAAAGAAAACTGAGACACCTTCTTGATATTGCCCGATCCTTACTCACCCATATGAATGTTCCCAAGATATATTGGGGCAATGCTATCCTTACTGTTGTTCATCTTATAAAAAGGGTCCCCTCTGCTTCTCTACATGGCTCCACTCCGTTCAACTTACTATATCCCAAGGAGAAACCTTTCCCTCTGCCCTTACGAATTTTTGGATGCACTGCCTTTGTCCATAATTTCCATACCATGGACAAATTATCTGCTCGTGCTATCAAATGTGTTTTTCTAGGGTATTCTCAAACTCAAAAAGGATACATTTGTTACGATCCTATAGGACATCGTTACTACGTTTCTCTTGATGTCACTTTCTTTGAACAAAACAACTTCTTTACTCAGACAGTGTCCGATATTCCCCTAAAAATTCCCCCCTCCACCAATTGTGTATAAAAGAAGAACTGTGTCTAATCCTGTTCAGGTTCCTTTACCTATTCCACTGTTGCAGGACACTACGCCATCCTCGAGTGCTCCCACCAATGATACCCTGGATAGTCCACAGGAGCTACCGATTGCACTACGAAGAACAAAGAGGCAATATACACTTCACCCAATATCTCATTTCACCTCTACTAATGGGTTATCTTGCTCCGACAAAAGATATGTAGATGCCATAATGGCTATTTTTGTTCCCAAAGATCATCATAGTGCATTACAAGATGAGGGATGGAGAATTGCAATGAATGAAGAAATGGAAGCATTACAGTCTCGAAAAACATGGGACCTTGTCAAATGCCTTCCTGGATGTAAACCAGTTGCATGTTGCTGGATCTTCACTACAAAGCAGTCCCTGACGGTTCTATTGATCATTTAAAAGCAAGACTTGTAGCAAAGGGCTTTACTCAAACATACGGGGTAGATTACTTCGAAACATTCTCCCCTGTGGCTAGAATGGGATCCATACGAACTATCATCTTTGTGGTTGTGAACAAGGGGTGGCCTATGTTTCAGTTAGATGTTAAGAATGCATTTCTATGGAGAGCTTGATGAAGAAGTCTACATGATACAACCCCCATGTTACGAAGTCGAGGGGGAGTATGTATGCCGACTTCACAAAGCTATCTACGGATTAAAGTAGAGTCCAAGAGCTTGATTTGATAGACTGAGTACAGAGATCGGCACCATGGGCTTCCAGAGGACTATATCTGACTATTCGGTTTTTGTCAGGAGACGATAGACTGGTGTTGTAATTCTTGTTGTATATGTAGATGATATGGTTATTACTGGAGATTATCACCAAGGGATACTAAAAACCAAGGCTTTCTTGCAAAAAGTATTCGTCACCAAGGATCTTGGACAACTTCGCTATTTTCTAGGCATAGAAGCTCTACGTACTAAGAAAGGCTTACATATGTCACAGAGGAAATACTGTCTTGACATACTAACTGAGGCAGGACTACTTGGGTGCAAACCCTCAGGAATTCCAGCAGAGCCTAGAAAACATTCTGCATCCAATGATCCTCTCTTTGAAGACACTACACGATATAGGAGCCTGATTGGCAAACTTCTATATCTTACAGTTACTAGACATGATATATCTTATGTTGTAAGCAAAGCCAGCCAATATATAGAGAAACCATGCTACAGCCATTGGAAAGATGTTCTTCAAATCCTTCGCTACCTAAAAGACTCGCCAGGACGAGGAATCTTCTATGGGGCAAATGGTCACACAAATCTTATTGCATATGCTGACGCCGATTATGCAAGCTATCCTGAAGACCGTCGATCTACAACTGGATATGCCATGATGGTAGGAGGAAATCTGGTTAGTTGGAGAAGCAAGAAACAAGCAGTTGTTTCAAGATCTAGTGTTGAAACTGAATATAGAGTAATGGCTCAGGCTACATGTGAGATCATGTGGCTGCTCACTTTTCTACAAGAACTAAATGTTGCTACATCCACTCCTATTCCCTTGTACTGTGACAACAAAGCAGCTACCTACATTGCTACCAATCATGTGTTCCATGAGAGAACAAAACATATTGAGATTGATTGTCACTTTATCAGAGATGTTGTACGAGGAGGGAAGATAACCACACCGCACATTCCAACAGATCTTCAACTTGCTGATATTTTTACCAAGGCAGTGACTAAGAAGCGGCTTTCCTGGATAACTTCCAAGTTGGGCATGATTGATGAATATGCTCCAACTTGAGGGGGAGTGTTAGAGATTACCGTATATTGTTGTTTCTTTATTTACCTCTATTTCCGTATGCACTGTTTCCCTATGTATCTCTGTTTCCTTATGCATTGTTTCCCAATGTATCACTGTTTCCTTATGTATTGTTTCCCTATGTAACCCCACAGGGGTATTTGTGTAAGTTCTCCTCTGAGCACCCTAGGGTTTAGTCCTATATAAGGACCCTTAGACCTCACAGAATAAACACACAATATTCTTCTCTTCTTTTCTCCACAAGGTCTAAATACATGATGCTGTGGGGTTGCAATAATGCTTCAAAAGAGGGATAGTCTACTAGCTAAAGAGGAAAAACTCCTTATGTACATGCTGCACCTTGTATATATTTTCAAAAAAAAGAACAAAGAAAAAATGCAGAATCTCCAAAAGTGGATAGACCTGATTGAAAAATAAAATGTCTGCCGGAGTGTATATACAAGGATAAAGAAAAAAGAAAATAATAAGAGCTTCAAAGTCAAATTTTTGTAAGCTTGCAGCTGGATGACTTGGCCACACTGGTCATGCATCCAAGGATAGGTAGCTACACTGGTTACCGTCCATTCTTTTCTCCATCTCTCTTCTTGAGCTGGTTGTACTTGAACTTAGAAGGGACAATCCCCGCTCCTCGAGGAAAGAGTTTGTGTATATAGAGTTGTTCTGACCTGACTATTGAGTAGACCTGAATAGGAGTCTTGTGGAACTTAGAGGTTGTTAGGTTTTAAATCCATTTCTCATTAAGGTTCCGCCACAATAATAATCCAAAGGTCTGACAGAGCTCCATACTACAATTTTATGAAGATAAGTTTACTACTCAATATTGTCCTAATTTCTTTATTTTGCATTTCCTTTTCTTTTATTCACTTATTCTTTCAAATAAGTGCTTTCTAAGAGACTAGCAAAGGTAAAGCATAGGGAGATGATGAATCTGCATTTCATCATCTTTATTCATTTATTTTAGCTTAAAATCCATAATAAAACACATGTATATAATACTAACTCCATATTCTTATTAACTTGCATCTGTGTGTGAATATTGTACACTTATTACTATTTTAAACTAAAATAAATAAATAAATAATAAAGAAAAGAAAAAAAGAATGTATATATGTCATAGGTACATGCTGACTCGAACCCCAAGAGAAGGTCAAGACTTGACCTGATCAACTAGGAATAAAGTAGGGGGAGATATGATCCTTAATCAGAAAATCCAAAAAAATACGTGTTGTTGTATACTTGCACTATTTTATTTGTACATAAATTGACCTCAAATTAAATAATTTCCAAAACATAAGTTGTAAATAAAAATGGTTCCTAAATAATAAAAATGTTTGCGAAAAAATCATGTACAGAATAAAAGTAACCACATACGGAAAAAGCCATAAAGCGATAATTGAAAGACCAATTCTAGCTCCATATAAACTCAAATTGAACCAAACTCAGTTCCATTGTATTCTAAATTAAATTATCTTTTAAATGGTAGTGGTTTCATAATTTTTGGAGTTACGGTTGAAAAAACATTTTTCTAGGGTGTTTTGTGCAATTTTACCATTTATTTGTACATATTGTATTTGTAAATATTTTCAACAATTGTTTAAAATAAATAATAATATTATATATATAAAAATTTTAAAACGAGAAAACTAATTCCCTTATTTAACTATGTATGTAGTATATGTATATAGTTGATATTCTTAAATAACCACCATAAAAAATAAAAAATAACATTTATTATTCAGTTTAATAAAGTGATAAAAATACCAAAAAAATTAATTTTTGTAAATAATTTTAACACTAAATTCTTTATCTCATTCAAATTCTTTCTTATCTCTTTATCTCCATTCAATTTTTTAAAATTCAAATTCAAATTCAAATTTAAATTCAATTAATTTTCTATTTAATTGGCTCCTCCTCACTCATTCTCATTTGATCAATCTTTGACGAGAGGAGCCTATTCTCCGATAGTCATCTTGTCGCAGAAGGGTGCCTAGCCTCCGAGGCGTCTGGTGACAGCGGGTCGACCTTCATCAAGGCGATTACGGTCTTTTCCGCTCCTAAGGTGAGATCCACTTTTTCTCGTTTTTAATCTAGGTTAATCTTCGGCTAATTTTCGTGTCTTTAATTTCATCGTAATTTTTTTAATTCATAGATTTTAATTGTAGTCACTTATTTTGATTTTTCATCTCACACTCTCGATCTCTCCACGTTCACGTTCTATCTCACATAATCTACCAACTCCAGCCACGTACGGTGGCCGGAGACCCGGATCCATTCCTCATTTTTCGTCGGATCCCTTTCACGTATTCTGTTTTGCTTTTGGGATTGAGTCGTCGTGCTCGCGTCCTAATTTGTTTATAAATAAAAAAATTTAAAAATAAATAAGTAATAAATATCTGTCCTTTCTAACATTTGTTTTGCAGGACCAAATAAAAACTTTAAAAAATAAAAAAATATAAAAAAGGAGGATTTGGTCATTTCTGTTTTTTTTTTAAATTAAAAAAAGCTTTTTTTCTGTTTCTATTTTACAAAAAAAACACCATAGGAACCTCCGCTCATCCCACCAGCGGTGTCTACTGCTCTACAGGCTGTCAAGCTCTCCGCGCACAGTCGTGCGACCTGCGCCGTAGGTCTTCACTGACCTCCACCTGGGGCGGAGCCCAACACCGCGACCACGACAACCATGAAGCCAGCGCTCTCCTACGCAGATCACCACCGCACGCCCCAGCCGCCTGCGCGAGCGGTAGGAGCTCCACCGTCAGCCTTCCTCCATAGCCCGTCATACCAGATCAAGCCACCCATGCTACACGCACCGCGTGCCCTGCGCGAGGCATGCCACTCTACACCACCAGCCCCCTTGCTTTTGGAAACGAAGGAAGATCCCTGCAAACCCTATTATTTTTTGGAAAAATTGCATGGGAGCCACTAGACGTTTTGCATAATACAAAAAGGCCTCTACCAGATTCCAATCACGTACAAGGCACGTTTTTCCTAGGTAAATTACAGTATTTTCCTTGCGTTAGAGTTCTGTTATTTTCTGATTCAAAAACAATAAAAAAATTTCATTTTAGTCCCTATGTTACAGACTTCATTTTGCATGCTTTTTATCATTGAAATAAAAACTTTTGTTGGACAATAAAATTTGCAAAAATCATGTTATGTTTCTGATATGTGTCTCTTTACAGTGTAAATTTTTCATTGCATTTTGTCATCATTTGTTATTAAAATATCAAAAACTCTGCATATTTTCCTATTTGAAATTCAAAAATTCATACAAATTCACATATTACGTTAGAAATTCCAAAAAATTAGAGTAGTTTTGATTTTGTGCGTTTAGTTTCCTGTAAAATTTTCATGCATCAATTATTTATAAAACCCAAAAAATACAAACTCTAAAATCTTAAAAAAATCATATAAAATTGTAGAAAAACCAAAAAAATGTGATTTCAGTCTCACTTGTAGATAATTTCTTGTAGTTTTTAAGAAAAATCATTTTCATAATTTTTGCATTTATTTGCTATTTTAACTTGAAAAATAATCATGTTTTCTCACTATTTGCATTTTCCCCTATTTTTATTCATTTTGAAAATCCTATAAAATTCTAAAAATCTCAAAAAAAATTACAAAAACAGTAAAAAAATCATAAACACAAAGATTTTCTTTAGATATTTTTTAGCATTTTTGTCATATTTAAAAAATCCAAGAAGAAAAAAATTCATTTCTTTTATGCATGAACTTGTTTTGTAAATCATATTTTTGAAATTTTAAAAATTGCCTAACAAAAATTCCTTGAATTTTTTAAAATCTGAAAAGAAAAAAAATAGA
The DNA here is from genome assembly GCA_037367405.1 of Ottelia alismoides. Lineage (NCBI taxonomy): Eukaryota > Viridiplantae > Streptophyta > Magnoliopsida > Alismatales > Hydrocharitaceae > Ottelia > Ottelia alismoides. The sequence continues at coordinate 148,655 of JAZKJV010009648.1, read as the reverse complement.
AATAAGCAATGTTCAGGAAGGCGCTATGTGGTATTCAGTCGGAGGGGTCACTGCGTAGAGAGTATGCGGTATGCGGGAGAGTATGCGGGGAGTATGTTGTTTTATGCGGTTTGGTATTTTTTATTATTAAAAATATAAATTAATATTTAATATTATGTTAATATACTTAGTCGGGAGAGTATGCAGGGAGTATGCGGTTTTATGCGGAGAGTATGCGGTTTTTTGTTATTATGTGGGTGGTCTGTCAGAAAAGCGGGCGAGTATGCGTCTACATAGGGGGTATACTCGGCCGAGTATGCGGGTCAACCCGCATACATGGCCGTTTCATCATACTCGGAGCGGCAAGGCCCACGCGTACGAGTATGCGGCCAAGTATGCAGCTTATTCGGCTGCTTTTCCGAACATTGGAAATAAGAAAAATTAAAAAATTTAAAAGACAAAAAAATCACAAAAAACCAAGATAGTTTGTATTTGAGATTCCCTGTTTCATTTTATTGATTTTTTCGATTATTTAGATAACCCTCGAAAATAGTAGCCTCCATGAGTTCGATCATGTTAGCTATACAGGTAAATAAGTAGCAAAAATTTCTCTCGCTTCATTATTCTTGTAATTAATTTTTGGCTTGAGAAGAAAAAATAAATTTATTTTGATGTTTGATTGGGTTGCAATGATATTCATAAATCATTAATTTAAAAACCCATGAAAAGCGAAGTAACACTACCTTACCATCGATCAAGGTAATATTTGGACGACTTCAACAAATTGAGAGTTCCACTATTCAGGGTCAGCATCAGCAACCAGCTGAGACATCTGGATTTCTTATATCCCATGGGCAAGGAGGTCGCTCACAATTCTGAAGGGCCCGTGGTCGTGACTATGGACGAGGTCGACGACGAGGATGAACATTCGCGCCATGCATTCATTGTCAGAAACTTGGCCATCCTTCTGAAAAATGTTGGGCAAAATTTAGGAAGCCACCACAAGCCCATCTTGCATATGATTATGATAATACTCCAATGTATAATTCTACTCAAGCATCTAACAGACAGAATATTCAACTCTCAGCCTGAGATTATTCTCGTTTAATGGAAATGCTGCAGCAATCTGAAAATACATCCACTTAGGCTACCCCAACTTCTCATTTAGACATTCCATCATGTACAATAATTACTAACACTACAACTGCTCATGTGCCTCCTTGGATCATTGACTCCAGAGCATCAACCCACGTCATAGGAGAAGGTAGTCTATTGACATTATCTCAACCTTCCTCCAGTATAAAATCCATTACAGTGGCAAATGGGGTACTTTCCCTAGTTACCTTTGTTGGGACTGTGGAATTCTCTTCTAAATTACGACTTGTTGGAGTCCACTGTGCTCCGGATTTTCCTTTGAGCTTACTTTCTGTTCATAAATTATGTTCTGAATTACACCGCTGCGTGATTTTTGATGAGCTATCTTGTTATTTTCAAGACATTCATACGATGCAGATTTTTGGTAGGGAGCATGAGAAGAATGGACTCTACTACATGGACATTCCAACAGACTCTACCTTTACTGGAGCCGTCTCTATTGCTGATGACCCTCTGTTATGGCATCTTGGTCTTGGTCATCCATCTACCAAAGCTCTCTCCATGATGTTTCCCGAACTCTCTACTCTAAAACCTTTTGAATATGAAGCATGTCAGTTCGGAAAACATAATAGGAAGTCTTTTCCTGCTAGAACTGATCCTCGAAAATCTACTCTTTTTGCCTTAGTTCATTGTGACATATGGGGACCATGTCCGATCTGTGCTATAGGTGGTCACAAGTATTTTGTTGTCTTTGTAGATGACTATAGTAGATGTTCATGGGTCTACTTATTAAAAGAACGATCAGAAATTAGTAAGATTGTTCCATCTTTCTTTCATTTTGTTGAAACTGCATTCTCTTTGTGTATACAGATTCTAAGAACTGGTAATGTGTTAGAGTTTATACAATATAACTTGAAGACTTTCTTTATCACTCAGGGTACATTCCACCAAACATCATGTGCCTATACCTCTCAGCAAAATGGGATTGCTAAGAGAAAGCTTTGCCATCTTCTTGACATTGCTAGGTCCCTTTTATGTCATATGAAGGTACCTAAAACTTATTGGAGGATGTCATTCTTACTGTTGTTCACCTAAAAAACAAAGTTCGCTCATTGGTTTTACAGGACGCTACTCCTTTCACACTACTATATCCTAATGAAAGCCAGTTTCATTTATCTCTACGCATTTTTAGATGCATTGCATTTGTTCATAATTTCCATACTACAGATAAGTTGACTGCTTGAGCTATCAAATGTGTCTTCCTAGGGTACTCAAGGAATAAAAAAGGGTATCGATGCTATGATCATGTTGGACATTGCTATTATGTCTCGATCGACGTCACATTTTTTTAACAAACCAGTTTTTCACTCAACCTATCAATGACATACCCTTGGAGTTACCACCACCACCTCTTGTATACACAAGAAGGAATATTCGACCTACCCCCTCTATTCCTCTACCGACTCCATTCATGTAGGATGGTGTTCCTTCTTCAAATGTTCCTCCCACTGCTCGTATGGATGCTCCTCAGGATCTTCCTATAGCTCTACGACAAACAAAAAGAAAGTGCACTATTCATCTGATAACCTACTTTATGTCCACTGACAATCTTTCTAGTAGTGACAAACAATTTACAGATGCAATGTTGACAGTTTCTATCCCACGAGACTACAATGAAACTTTACAAGGGCATAATTGGAAAATGGCCATGGACGAGAAATGAATGCTCTTACTTTTATAAATACATGCAATCTACTACCATACCCTACATAGGTAAAACAGTTGCATGTGGATGGATTTTTACAACAAAGCAATCTCTCGATGGCACTATTGACAGGCTAAAGGCTCGCCTTGTGGCTAAGTGTTTTACGCATACTTTTGGTGTTGATTATTTTGAGAACTTCTCGCTAGTGGCCAGATTGGGATCCATACGCACTATTCTATCTATTGCAGTCAACTATAATTGGCCTATGTTCCAATTTGATGTGAAAAATGCATTCCTATATGGGGAACTGGAGGAAGAAGTTTACATGCAACAACCACAAGGATACTCTGTCAAGGAAGAGTATGTATGCCGACTTCGCAAGGCTATATATGGGTTGAAACAAAGCCCACAAGCTTGTTTTGACAAGCTGACCACGGAAATTCTCATTCTTGGATTTAATAGAATGATATCTGACTACTCTGTATTTGTGAGGCGACTGACTAATGGGACAGTGATATTAGCCGTCTATGTTGATGACATGGTGATAACTGGTAATGATGAAGCAGGAATTGCATAAACCAAGACCTTTCTTCAGAAGGTTCTTGTCACCAAGGACCTAGGCCAAATTCGTTATTTCTTAGGCATAGAGGCAATTTGCACACCAAAAGGACTACATTTGTCACAAAGAAAATATTGTATTAATATTCTTACAGAGGCAAGCATGCTTGGTTGTAAACCTTCAGGTAGTCCAGCTGAAACACGAAAGCATATTATCTCTTCGAATCCTAAGTTAGAAGATTCTCATTCTACTAGATACAGGAGCCTTGTTGGCAAACTACTCTACCTCACTGTTACCAGGACAGACATTTCATATGCAGTAAGCAGGGTAAGTTAACATATGGAAAAACATTGCTATACGGAAAAACATTGCTATAGTCATTGGCATGACGTTCTATTGATACTACGTTATCTTAAGGGGTCTCCAAGGTGTGGCTTATTCTACAAGGCCAATGGCCACTCCAACAATACTGCATACTGATGCGGATTATGCAAGCACGCCTAAAGACAGACGATCCACCATTGGATAGGAAATCTTGTTACATTGCGTAGGAAGAAACAGACTATGGTGTCCAGGTCAAGCACCGAAGCAGAATATAGGGCAATGGCTCAAGCAACATGTGAAATTACTTGGTTGACATCTTTGTTGAATGAAATTGGCTATCCTACATTTACTCATATTCCATTATACTGTGACAACAAGTCAGCAACATATATTGTCTCCAATCTGATTTTTCGTGAAAGAACCGAACATATTGAAGTTGACTGCCATTTTATACGTGATGCTATTCGAAATGGGAAGATCTGTACGTTCCATATATCTTCAGATTATCAAATTGCAGACATTCTCACAAAAGCTCTACCTAAGAAACGTGTTTCCTAGATTAGTTCAAAGTTGGGCATGATTGACAAATATGCTCCAACTTGAGGGGGAGTGTTGGTATTATTTATTGTATTAAATTACTGTAGCCCGTTTTGGGACACTAATGTAATTTGTTCTTATCGGCCCTTGGGGTTTCATGCAATATAAGAAATCATATGCCCAACGGAATAAAAAACTTCTTTTTTCTCTCTTCAGCAACGGCGACGAGAAGCTGTAGCGACCACTAGAGGGTGGCAAGATGTGGCAGATGTAGCCGCTGGAGGGAGGAGTGGGTGACAGGTGGGGTAGGATTTTTTGGTAGAGAGCTCTAGTCTAGGACCGCCGCTCTGATACCATTGTTGAAGTATTTGGTTGTGCGCTATATGAATTGGAGGGTAAATGGATCTCTCCAGGATCCATTTACCCCATCCATATGTTTAGTCCCACATCTACCAGTGGTGGGACTTGGAGGCTCTGTGGAGGCTATATAAGGAGCCCCAAACCTCCTGAGAAAAAAGAATGCAATATCCGCCCCTTTGAGGGCTTCTCCTGTGGTTTCATCCCGCTCCATAGGAGTAGGGTTCCACGTAAAAATCTGTGTGTTCTTCAATTTCTTTATCTTTATTTCTGATTCCGCTTCCGCTTCCTATTTTCTAACATGGTATCAGAGTGGGTTGATTCTCGTAGATTTTATGTTTTTTCTTTTTCTGAGATTCAACATTATCATGTTCATGGTTTAATTTTTGGAACCCTGTTCTGTTCGATCCAAGCGTAGATATTGGGGTTTTTGAACCCTAGCTTCAGAAGGGTTGTCGTGTCAGCCAGCCATGCCTCCTGGAGAGCCCCCAGCAGCGACAACTCAAAGCAGGAGGCCCTTGAACCCCAGGTACGCGCACTACCCTCCTTGCATGCATCCCAAGCGCTGCTCCTCGCTCACGGAGCATCCAGGAGTGAAATCCTCGAAGCACTCCAGTCCAGGCGACGATTCAACGCACCAGATGCAACCCTCCTTCATCTATGTCGTCGGTGACTCCAGGTAGCTACGCGCATCATGCGTCGTCGCAGCGCCGCCCCTCTCGCCAAATTCAAGCGGTAAAGGCATCCTCCAACCCCATCCTCGGCGAGATATTCTCGCGAGTCCAGCCACGCAAGGCAGCAAGGCCGCATCTCTGGCGGCATTTTTCCGCAGGCGGCGGCATCAACGCACCCTCGTGTGCTGCCCCTTCCCATCGCAAAGCGGCGCGATCTCCAGGCCGGAGCTCTTGGCATCGTGCAGGCCTCCCAGGCTGAGCCCTCACATCGTTCCCACAGTGTATCGATGCGTCACCGCTCCTCCTCTTCAGACCTCAGGTGGCGGCGGCTCCTCCAAGCCCCCACTCGCCTGGTGGCACCCTCCTCGAAGCCTCGGCTCCTAGGGGGTGCTCCAGGCGCTCCATGCTCCCCAGATACAGGAAACGCCCTCCATGCACAGCCTCCAGGCAGAGGCCCAGGCGGCGACCCCCCTTCCTCTCGAACGCGCAGGCGGTGCAGGCAGGCATGATGGAAAACCCCCATCGTGGGCGGTGATTGGGAACCCTAAGGGGTCTGCCGTTATTATAAATATATGTGTATGCAGCATTTGTGCCCAAGTGGGTTTGTGCGAGTATTAAAAAAAATTGTAAGGCCCAAGTGGGCTACGACAACATATAAAAAAAGGGAAAATAGGGAAAGAGTGATGGGCCCTTTTGGGTCGTATTCAAAAAAAGGAAGAAAGAAAAGGGGTGCGTACAAGAAAAAAAAAGCCGTATGCAAAAATATTTGCCAAATATATATATATAGGGGGCAAGGAGCCTGCACCCTGGGGTGTAGGTAACTCCCTGCACCCGACTTATTTTTCCATTGTTTTTTTACTTTTTTTGGATGAAAACTTGGGGGGATTTACTTAGTATGTTGAGTAGAATATGTGTTTCAAGTTTCATGCAAAACAAACATTTGTAACATCTTCATCTAGAAGAGGTCATTTTCAGCAATTCTGAGACCATTAATATTTGGTATTCTTGATGGAGATGATAGGAGTCTCGAATTAAGTTGAATTTTAAATGACATCATGGTGACATATAGTGATCTAATTTCTCCAAGGTATCTGTTCAAAAAAAACCCAAAAATAATGAAAAAATAGGTCGGGTGTAGGGAGTTACCTGCACCCGCCGGTGTAAGCTCCTTTTCCCATATATATTGCGAAAGCCGTAAATTTTTTTTTGAAATGGCTTATAAAAAATTTTGCAAAAAAAGGAAGAGCCGTGTAAAAAAATAAAATGGCCATACGTTCATGATTTGAGAAGCCGAAAAAAAATATGATCGGCTTAGTGTTTTTGTGTCCCCATTATCTCCCATATATATGTATTTTATTGTCTTCTCCCAACTTGGTCGATGATTGTCACTTTTCGACAAGTACGGGGGAAAGGGGGAGTATTATGTAGAGTCACAGGGCCTGTTGCAAATTCAGATATCAGATGCATACCAGCCGGATTTTCTCAGACTCTACAATTATCAGATGCTCAGACTCGACGTCAGTTTTCGAGTCTGCAGTTCAAGACGCACGAGTGTGCATCTTCAGTTTCATGGTCCACATCATTCTTGTTGTTGTCAGGCCAGAGTTTTCATGTGAATCATAGGTAATCCAGAGTAGAGTATCATTCTTTGAGCTAGATGGGAGAGACCTAGATCTCCGACGAAGAGGTTCCAGGCACAGATTCAGACTCGATGGACGGATTCCAAGTCCTCAGTTTGACTCACTCCTGGAGGCTATATAAGGAGCCCCAGACCTCCTGTATTCATTGAGAAAAAGGAATGCAATATCCTCTCCTTCGAGGGCTTCTCCTGTGGTTTCATCCCGCTCCTTAAGGAGTAGGGTTCCACGTAAAAATCTTTGTGTTCTTCAATTTCTTTATCTTTATTTCTGATTCTGCTTCCGCTTCCTATTTTCTAACAACCATGTTGGAAGAAACGATTAAATTGTGCATTCAAGTGAACCTTAGGGCTCACTTATATAGAGGAGAGGCCCAAAGGGTAAATTACATATTTTTTTGAAGAAGAAACAATACAGTAACATAAAAAAATCTCTACAAAAATAGCAAGGATCGTCGCCATTCCAAAAGCTTCATCTTTACCTCCTTCAATAAAAAAAGTTGTATCATCAGTGTTAGAAAATATAATGCAGAAAAGAAATCAGAGATAAAGAATAAAACTTTAGGAACATCGGGATTTTACGTGGAATCCTATTCCCTAAGGAGCGGGATAAAACCATGGGAGAACGCCTCAAAGGGTTGATCGTTCATTGAACTTTCTCATTGAATACAGAAGGTGTGGGGCTTCTTATATAGCCCTCACTAAGTCTCTGCATGCCACAGACGGTCGATGTGGGACTAAACAACTGGATGTTGTAAATGGATCCTGCAGTGATCCATTTACCCATCTACTTGACGTATATACTGCAACGCTCGCCCTCAAGCTGGAGCATGCAATGCTCAGCTTGGACAAACAGAAAGAAATCTCAAACTCACAGTACAAGACATTACAGACAATATCAATCCAATACGTACACCTGTCAGCCTATCAACTGGTGTCGAAGACGTTACTTCTCTTGTCATGTAGGTGAGGACGACAAATGGGCTAGAGTGTGAGTCAAACTGAATCTCCTCGTCGGATAGCATGTGCTCTGTACTGGACATGTTAGAGTCACTGCAACTGAAAATGAGTCTCCTCCTTGGAGTACTCTGTCCTGCCACAACATGTGGACAACTACTCCATCTCTGAAATGGCCGAACTGAAAAAGCCACGGAGACATCCACGCCGAAGTCCACGGTCGATGGAGAATGGAGTTTGAAAAGTCTCCTCGTCGGAGAACTGGGTCTCTCCCATATAGGCTCAGAGAATGGGATCTCTACCCTGGAGTCTCTAAGAAACTACATGAAAACCCTAGCCCACATGGCATAACGGAAGGGATCTCTACTCTAGAGTCCCTACAGAATACGTGAAAACCCTGAGCCGATAAAATTAGAATGATGGAGACCACTGAACTGACAATTACATACATGTGCGAATGAAAATGAAGACTCCGAACCAATCATCTATTCTGAATATCTGAAAAAATCTGTAGAAACTAGAAATCTGGATGGACTGGAATGTGAAGAATCTGACATCTGAATCCGATCTAACTATTCTGAATATCTGAAAAAATCTGTAGAAACTAGAAATCTGGCTGGACTGGAATGTGAAGAATCTGACATCTGAATCCGATCTATAACTCTATACAACATTCCCCCTTTCTCTCATACTTGTCGGAAAATAATAACATCGACAAAGTTGGGAGAAGACAAATGAAGATGGGGAAAACAAGAAACCAATAAGCAGATCACAATTTTTTCGGTTTTTCAAATCATTTTTTGCCGAATAAGCCGTTCATTTTTTTGTTATGGCTTTTCTCTCTTTTTTCTAAGACATTTTTTAGGCTAATACAATTTTTTTTGTTGTCCCCTTTTTTCCGTGTATAATTTTTTTGTTGTACGCACCTCTTTCTCTCTCTCCTTTTTTAAAAACAAAAAACACTCAGCCCAAAGTAGGCATAAAACTCAGCCCTTCTCTTCTCTCAAATCAGGCCTTTTTTTACTTCGGTCCCCACTGGTCCCCTTTTTCTTCTTCTCACGTTGGGCCTCCCCCTTAAATATATATTGTTTTAACGGCCGGTCCCTCCCCCTCTGTTCCTTCATTCATTTTTTTCTAATTAACGTCAACTCACTTGGGCCCTTACATCACAAGCCTATTTGGGCTACATTTGGGTTCCCACTTAGGAACCCCACCTTCGAGGGACCCGACCCTGATGGAGGTTTCCCTGTCGTCGCCCCCCGTAGCATGGCTTGGAAGCTAATCTCTACATAAAGCTACGCCTGGAGATCGCAAAGGAGAGAGATGTGAGGGCATCTCGCATTGCTTGCACGAGATCTTGGAGGAGAGGAGGAGAGCATCACATGTGCTGGAGATCAACGAGAATGTGGCTATCTCTGCTTTCAGAGCTGAGAGAGAGTGGAGATGTGTGCGAGTCTTGCGCACCAGGTGGAGATGTGCATGAGGGAGGTGTGCGCGTTGGAAGGGCTTTGCTCGCCTCCTCCTCCAGTCGATGGCGCTCCGCTAGAGCCATGAGATCATTTTTTTTACTTCTCTGCTAGGGCACGTAAAAGGGGAAGTCGGTTGGCCTGCAGAGCTCCTGCTCGCGGTTGCTACTGGGAGGAGGATGTGGGTACAGTGTCGTCCATTTTTTTGGTTCCCATATTAGAATCTGGGAATGTGATTGCATTTTAGGGCATCGAGCCCTTCTTCTTTTGAGGCTAACTTTCAGATTGTTGGAGCTTCAACTGGATTGATGATGCTGATCTTCCTGGATCTTGCGGCAAAGACATATGCCATGTTATAGGATGGAGATCGCGAGCTTTGCACATGGATAACTTGAAAGGGAAAGATCTCGCTAGGTATGCACATGTGATCTTACGAGATCTGGTGCCTTCACTGCCTGGAGATCGAGGAAGGAGGGCGGCTCTGCCATGGAGCTCTACCTGCTGGAGCGATGCAGCCTGAATGGCATGGAACCCTAGAATTGAGTTAGAATTTCAAAAGAGAACCCTAAAACTTCTCGAACCTTGGATGAGTCTTGAACGGATCTTCATAAACAAATCTTCAACAATAATTAAGAACCAACTCTCAAATAAAAAATGCACATAAAATCCTCGAGAATCGAACCGCTCTGATACCATGTTAGAAAAATGTAATGCAAAAGCGGAATTAGAGATAAAGAATAAAACTTTAGGAACACCGGGATTTTACGTGGAACCCTGCTCCCTAAAAAGCGGGATGAAACCACGGGAGAACGCCTCAAAGGGTTGATCGTTCATTGAACTTTCTCATTGAATACAGAGGGTGTGTTGCTTCTTATATAGCCCTCACTGAGTTTCCACATCCCACAGACGGTCTATGTGGGACTAAACAACTAAATGTGCTAAACAGATCATGAAGTGATCCATTTACCCATCTACTTGACGCATATACTCCAACAATCAGCATATTGTAAAAATGTGATAGACATGTCAACTAGAGAGTAGCATGTTGTAAGCCCATGCCGATTGCATGTTCAACCATAAATGAGAACACCACTAGCAATAACAAAAAGCATAGGTGCCAGGGGGCAACACTACCTAACTCCATGTTGAAGTTGGAAGAAACCTCCTTCTGGGCGGCCATTCACCAATACAAGGTAGGATGTCATTGTCATGCATCTCTTCTTTCATGTGATCTATCTTTCAAGAAAGCCTCATTTTGCCATGGCAGACCAAATTAAGTGTCAGTCCACCGTATCGTAAGCTTTAAAGAAGTCCACCTTCAACAGGATCCCACAAGAACCGTCGCAATTGTCAGATTGTCCTTGAACTGTCTCCTAGGGATAAATACAGATTGAACCAGGCAAATAATCTCATCCATGACAACATTCAATCTGTTAGCCAAAACTTCTGCAATAATCAAGCAGATGGAACTAGAAAGAGCAATAAGGTGGAATTCCTCCACTATTTCAGGCTCCTCCTTGGGCAAGAGGAAAAGTTGAGTCTTGTTCAGCCTTTTAATTTCGGAGTTGACCGTTAAAAACTCCTTTACCACTTTCGTCACCTCTGTATACCCCACCTTCCAGAATTCCCGACAACAAAAGACTGAGAAGCCATTAAGACCACGGGATCCATCTGTGTTGGGCCCCTATACTATTGCCTTCACCTCTTCAATAATGGTTCCTCTCACCAGTTTACTAGAGAGTTGCTCCGCAAAAGGTACAACCCCCCGGCCCGTCCATATTCATGGTCTGTCAATGGCTCTGCGTTAGAAGTCATGGAAGTAATATGCAAGAGCTCTCCCATCTCTCGGTTTCCCTCCACTCTTCAGACATTTACAGATTTGATCAAGTTATTCATATGCCTTCCGCAAGCCACTCGATGACATAACTTATTGTATGCATCGTCCTCCTTGATCCACTTCTGTCTAGATCTCTACCGCCATTCGATCGACCTCTTTTTTTCATCAACAATTGTTTTGTGCCAAGTCACTCTTTCATGTAACTTGAGCAAGGCTAAGTCTCTGGAATCTTCTATAATGTCTAACCTCACTTCATTTTCGACCATTGTGCATTGTGCTACTCTTTTCTCCAGAATCTCCTTGCACGCGCATAGTCTGCCACACAAAGAGTTAGGTTTTTCGGCCATAGGCAAAGCAGCAGAACTAGCACATTCTATAGTAGACCAATGCTTGTACACTAGATCCATAAAGTTCTCTTCCAGCAAACAAGACTTCTCAAATCGGAAAAAGGATCGAGGAATAATATTCTCACAAGAGTCCCAAATCAAAGGAGTATTATCAGAGTGGGATCTCGGTCTAATGGACGCCAAGAAAAGAGGGAACAACTCTAAAAGCGAAGTTGAAGCGAGGAAGTGATCAATCCTCAAATAGGATCAGGAGTTCCTCCAAATGAATCGAGTATATGTCACGTTAATAACCTCCAACTGTAGCTCATCAATCAAAAGATCGTCTATGAAGCTTTATTTCTTAAAGTAGAACAATATAGCAGAACCAGGACTGCAATAGAGTCCTAATAGATCGTCGTTTCTTTGGGTTGCCCAGACCCCTTACATTCCATGTTAGTTACTTCATGTATTCACTTGGTGTCCTCGTGGCCAGCACAACCCCTAAAAAGCTAGTTATCATTGCCTTCTTCTCTTGTAGATGCCTCGAGGCCAGCTGGCTACGGTTGGTTGACGAAGGAGAACTAACCAAATGGTGCTTCTTTCGTGTGCACAGCATTTCGCTCATCCCTTTTAGCCTCCCCCAGCTGGAGGTAATTAGATAACTCGACACTGCTGGAGCATTCGAAGCCCTTGGAACTGACTCAACCTTCATAACCGAAGGCTGCAATGATTCATCCATCAGCTCTGTTGTCACAGAGGGTCCATTGGTTAGAAGATCCAAATCCCGCTTTACTTTCGAGGGAGGAGGTTCATCTGGCATCCAATGATTCACCGCTGCAAAGTTCGGAAACGGGAAACCTGAAAAGAGTTGGGCCTGCTAACCTCTCTGCTTATCGGAGTGGGTAAAAGAAACCCGAAGCGTAGGGCTCCCTCTAAACAATACCTGAAATCGACATCTGATGGAGCAAACAACCCTTTGCATAACCGAGTCAAATCATGTGCTACCCGACTACACGTAGTGATGATAAGGGTTCTTGCCATGAGATCGACCAGAAACCTAATGCCAAGCAATAATGGTGCGATATAGGAGAAGAGTATCTGCCTCGGGGATCTCACAAAATATCTTAAGCTTCCAAAAGAGTCGGTGATTCAACCTCCAAAAATTTCATCGAAGTTTGAACCTTCAATTCTGAATTCAAAATTTAAAAAATTGGTTCAACATATTTTCCTCCTCTGGCACATGCAAAGTTTCTAGAACCTATCCTTGATTGGCCTCCTAGGGTATGATCTCTGTTAGGAGAAAAGAAGAGAGTGCATTAGATGAGACCCTAGGGCTCTCGTATATAGGAGAAAAGCCCTAGGATAATTATATGAGAGGTACATAACAAAAATATAAATGAGAAAACACAATGATGTGAGATACAAATATCTCAACATTCCCTCTCAAGTTTGAGCATATATATCTATCATGCTCAACTTGGAACAACATCTTCGAAATGGACCTTTAGTAAGAGCCTTGGTGAAAATATCAGCCGTCTGATCTCTAGTAGCAACATGGGAGGTGGATATGAGACTTTTCTGGATCATGTCTCTAGTGTAATAGCAATTCACCTCTATATGCTTGGTCCGTTCATGAAACGCAGGATTATTGGCAATAAATAGAGCCGCTTGTCACATAAAAGCTGCATGGGAAGAGCAACCTCAACAGCAAGATTAGTCAACACAGATCTGACCCACATCATCTCTGCGCTTCCGTGTGCAATGGCCTTGTATTCAGATTCTGCGCTAGATCTAGCAATCATTGTTTGCTTTTTACTTTTCCATGATACGAGAGATCTCCCAACGAAAATAGCAAAGCCAGAAGTAGACTTCCAGTCTCTAGGGCAACATGCATAATCTGCATCTGCACAAGTTGTTACCTCAAGAGATGTATCTATGCTGTATATAAGACCAGAACCAGGTGAAGTCTTCAAATATCTCAAGATCATATAGACTGCATCCATATTAACATTCTTGGGCTGCTCCATGAACTGGCTAACCTTGCTTACAGCAAAAGATATATCTGGTATGGTGATAGTGGCATATAGGAGCTTCCCGACAAGCTCTCTATATCTTCTCCTATCTACCTCCTCAGTGTCATCATCATATAATCTCATATTCGGATCCATAGGGGTAGTAGCAGGTTTACACCATGTCATACATGTCTCAAAAAGAAGATCTGTCACAAACTTCCTCTTTGGGTCATCACAAGACCACGTCAGTTCCTAGTGAACTCTAAACCAAGGGAGTATCGAAGATTGCCAAGGTCCTTAGTCACAAACTGCTGACCTAGGAACTCCTTAGCAGCATGAATGCCCTACTCATCATCCCCTGTGACAATAATATCATCAACATAGACAAGAATAGCAACAGTACCTCTCTCTGTCCTCTGAACAAAAAGTGAGTGATCCGCAATAGATCACACAAACCCCTGTTGCTCTATCAACTCCGATAGCTTCTGGTACCAAGCTCTCGGACTCTGCTTTAGGTCATAAATCGCCTTATGGAGCCTACACACCTTCTGAAACTCCACCTCATTAGCATACCCCGGTGGTTGCTGCATATATACTTCCTCATGTAGATCACCATATAAAAATGCATTCTTCACATCAAGTTGGTAAAGAGGCCAGTCCCGTGAAACTGTAACTGATAAAAGAATGCGAAGTGTCGAGTGTCTGGCCACTGGAGAGAAGGTATCCTTATATTCCACCCCATAAGTTTGGATGAACCCACGTGCCACAAGCCTTGCCATGTAGCGATCCACACCGCCATCTTCCCATTGCTTCACCGTAAAGACCATTTGCATCCCACAAGAGAGGCATCTAGAGAAGCAGTAACAATGCTCCAAGTACCACGCGACTGCAAAGCGGCCATCTCCTCCTCCATGGCAAGTCGTCACCTACTAGCCTGTAAGGCCTCCTGATATGTTCGTGGGATAGTAACAGTAGAGAGTCCCACAATAAACCTCTTGTACTCCTCTGAAAGACGGTCCAGTGAAACATGCGCAGCGAGAGGATAAGTGGCACACTGGTGACATGGCTTCCTCAAGGCAATAGGTACATCCAGGTCATCAGCCTCTCTATTCTATGGTATCAACTCATCCTGTATAACATTCAAATCTCCAGTGCCATCAGTAGAAATAATGTGCTCATTACATACCTGAGGCATGCTGGATGATGGAGAAGGCGCATGAGCAGAGGGGTGAGTGATGAATCTGCGATTCGTCATCTTTATTCATTTATTTTAGCTTAAAATCCCTTATAAAACACCTGCATATAATGCTAACTTTATATTCTTACTAACTTGCATTTGTGTATAAATATTGTACATTTCTTACTAATTTTAACCTAAAATAAATAAAGAAAGAAAGAAAGGAAAAATAAAGAAAAGAAAATAAAAAAAGGAAGACTGTATACAGGCTGACCCGAACCCTGAGAGAAGGTCAAGACTTGACCTGATCGACCAGGAATAAAGTAGGGGGAGATAGGGTCCTTAACCAGAAAATCCAAAAAAATTGTGTGTTCTCCCTTATTTTGTATATATGTACATCACTAACACTAATTTATATGTACCTTAATTGACTTCAAATCAAATAACATTCACAATCAAAGTTGTAAATAAAAATGTGTTCTAAGTACTAAAATAGATTGCACAATTAAATCTTGTACAGAATAAAAGTAGCCACACTTGGAAAAAGCCACTAAGCACTAATTGAAAGACCAATTCCGGCTCCATATGAGCTCAAATTGAATCAATCTTAGTTCCATTGGACTCGAAATTAAATTATCTTTAAAATAATTGTATTTTCATAATTTTTGGAGTTACGGTTGAAAAGTTGGTTTTCTGGGGTGGTTTGCGCAATTTTCCCATGTATTTTGTGCATATTGTATTTGTATATATTTGTAAATTAATCCCACTGATTTTTTTAAATAAAAATAAAAATAAAAAAATAATAAATTCCTAAAAACACAAAAAAGGCTAATTTCGTCATTTATCCTTGTATATAGTGTCACATATGTATTTACTATATGTATATAGTTGCTATTTTTAATTAACCTTCATAAAAAAAATTAACATTTTTTAATTCAAATTAAATAAGTGACGAAAATTAAAAAAAAAGATAATTTTGTAATTAGTTCTATCTCTCTTTTATTTTTATTTTCAAATTTCATCTCCCTCCCACCAAAAAAAATCAAAAATTCATTTTTAATTTTCATCTCTCTTTTTCAAAAATTCATCTCCTTTATCCTTTTATTCAAAAATTAAAAATTCAAATTTCATTTTTTTTCTATTTATATGACTCCTTCTCCCTCATTCAAACTTGATCAATCTTTAGAGAGATGAGCCCGATCTCCGAAAGAAATTTCGTCGAGAATTGTGCCTAGCCTCCGAGCCGCTCGGTGACAGCGAGTCGGCCTTGTCGAGGCGACCACGGTCCATTTTTCCGCTCCTAAGGTGAGATCCACATTTTTCTTGTTTTTATCTTAGTTCAATCGTAGTTCTATTTTTCGCATTTTTTTCAATCGTCATTTTTTTTCTAGATCTTAAAAAATCTCCATCTCGATTTGATCCGCCACCGACTCGATTTTTCATCTCACTTTCTCGATCTCTCCGCCTTCAATTTCTATCTCTCACGATCTATAAACTCGGACCACGCACGGTGGTCGGAGATCGGATTCGAACCCATCATTTCCGTCGAATCTCCATCCATTTTCCGAGTGTAAATAAATAAACAAACAAAAACCATTTGTTTTCTTTTCTTCAAACGTTTGTTTTGCAGGATTAAAAAATTTAAAAAAATGTTCTTTTTTTATCTTTAACTTCTGTTTTGCAGGAATATTAAAAAAAGAAAAAAATTCATTTCCTAGTTCTTCTATTTTCGGATTTACGAAAAAAAATAAACAAAAAAAAGTTTTTTTTCTTCTTTGATTTGTTCACTGTTTACATAATAAAACAAAAAAAATAAAAAATAAGACAGCAGCAAAGGGGGCGGCGTAGCCAGCACCCCCGCCGCCCATCGCTGGCCGCCACTCCATCCCGCGCCGCTGGCGCGGCCCTCCAACGCCGGGCGCCGCTGCCCCCCTCCTTGCTCCAGCCACAGCCGCTGGTCGCGGCCCCATCTATCACGCGGGCCGTGCGCCGCGCGCCGCCACGCGTCCTCTACCAGCGTGAGCCCGCGCCAGCGGCGCGCTGCGCCTTCGTCCCCGCGCCCAACGGCGACCCACCGCCAATCCTCGAGCCCCGGTGCCGCGGCCCCCTTGACGCGATCCCGCGGTGCCGCCCCACGCCGCTCCCACCGGACGCCTCCCCCGCCGCGATCTCCAACCCGCGTGCCGCCACGCGGCCCTCCTCCATCGACCGCAAGACGCCAATCGCGCCACGCATCACCGTCTCTCCGCCGCCATCGCCATCTGAACAAGAGGGACGGCGCCGTGCTCTCCCCCCTTCCTCCTGTGCGTGAAATAGAAAAGAAGAAGCGACGAAGAAAACCCTAGGTGGGGGTCCTTGAATATTTTATTGGAATTTACACCAAAGCCCCTGGGAGTTTTCAAAAGTGCAAAGAAGTCCTTGAGCCTCCAAAGCACATGCACCGCATGTGACATAGTGGGTAAAATTGCGCTTTATTCCTTGTCATTTATTTTTGTTACTTATTTGAGACTAAAACTTTGAATATTTACATTTCAGTCCAAAACATTCACAGTATTTACATTTTAGTCCCTGAACTGCATAATTATTGTTTGCTTGGTCTTTTGAATAAAATAAATGTCATTTGTGATCCAAAAAATTTGCAAAAATTGTGCTATACTCCTGATGTGATAATCTTCTTAGCATAAATTTTCCATTGCATTTGTCCTTCATTTATTATTATTAAAAAATCAAAAACAATGCCTTTTTGTCTTCTTGAAATTCATAAATTCATAAAAATTCGAAAATAGCTCCAAAAATTCCAAAAAAAATCGAGTAGTTTGATTTCATTGTCTTTTAATTTCAGACCAATTTTCACGCATTATTCATTTATAAAACCCAAAAAAATTGAAAAATATCAAAAATCTTCTAAAAATCATAAAAAATTCTACAAAAATCCAAAAATTATGATTTCAGTTCCTGTTTGTAGATAATGGTTTCTAGTTTGTCTTAAAAATAATTATCAGGAGTTTTGGGCATTTAAAGGATTTTTAAATTGCAAATTACTCCAGGCTGTGCATATTTTCTTATTTTCTCACTGTTTGATTTTTAGAAAAATACAAAAACATCCGAAAAATCTACAAAAATTCTCAAAAACATTTCAAAACTTTTTTCTGAGCATTTTTGACTAATTGAAAAATTACAAAAAGAGTTGGTGTGCATATTCTTGATCTCGTTCACATTGTTTGTCATTTTCGAAAATTAAAAAAATTGCAAAATAAAAATCACTAAAAATTTGGAAATCAGAAAATACAAAAAAATCGAAATAAAAAAAATTTAAAAATTTAAAAAAATCACAAAAACCAAGGATAGTGTCCTTTGAGACTCCTGTTTTCTTTTAATTAGTTTCTTATTAATTGAATAACCCTCGGGAATTGTAGCCTCCCTGAGTTCGACCATGTCCGCTATACAGGTTAATAAGTAGCAAAAAAAATAATATTTTTTGTTGACGCGGGTTTTGGGGATAAAAACAACAACCTTTTTACCATTAATTTTCCAACCCCCGGCGATAAATTCCTTGCTCAACAAAATTTTGCCGTTGCCGTAGAAAAAAAGAAAAAAATTCAAAAATTGCCAAATTTCGTTCAACAAAATGGCGTCGTTGCCGGGGAGGCACGGCGAGGGTAGTTAGGTTTCTCTTTTGACCTGCTATTCTTGGTTGTACATTTCTGCCATTCACTTCATTATTTATATCCACTGCATCTGTTTTTTCTCTTCTTTTCTCATATTTGATAATTGTTTTTCTTACACATTTTCTTCTATTTTTCTTGCGAGGGCCCGCGGAGCGAAGGAGACAATCTTAGGAGAGCCGAAGCACCCAAGCGACGTGGAGGCGGCTTGATTCTTTACCAAGCCGCAGGATAGCGTGAGAAGAGGAGAAGAAGAAGTGAAGGAGACGAAAAAAAACATTTTTTTAAGAGAGAGAGAGAGAGTTTCTTTTCCATTTGAACTTTGTAACAGGACATTCATTTGTTACGGGGTCTGTTTCGCCAAGTGCCGGTGCACTTGGGGGACCTTACCGGTTTTGTTTTCGTCGCCTTTATTTTTCTTTGTTTTACGTGGATTTCGTGAGCCACCTATTGATTGCTTTAATTAATTTGCTTGAGCCAGGTAATTAATTAGGTCCAAACACCCTAAACAAGAATTTCTGTGCCTATAGAGTAGAGCGTAATTTGGACTTAGTCAAGTTAACTTGTTCTTGCCCGTTAATAGAAGTTATCCTCTAGGACGGTTCACTTGCATTTGCATATAGGCTAGTTTATTTTATGTATTTAAATTCTGCAGATCACTTGCATGTAGAGTGCTGGCGACAAAGTACGCATCTCTAACCCTGCATGCATCATCGTTTTTAATCGCGCATTGGCATTTCCGATCTCCTTCCTTGTTTTCACTCACATAAGTTAAAAAGGAAATTGGACACTCGGTAGGCGATTCTTTGAAAATATTTTAACCAAGTGATAACTGCCTAAAATTGAGACTGCTAAAGAAAACTCGACCCTAAAAACACAAGGAAAATCATTGTTTTGGGGAGAGTAACCCCCTCATTGTATTCGTTTTAACGTGCTCGCATACACACTAAGGTTAGTGCCAAATCCCATAATTCAGCCTAAGTGTTTGTACAACTTTTGTGATTATCACCTAACTCTAAAACAAACAAGATTAAGAGACCAAATCTTCACGGTCTTCACATTGCGTGAGTTGCTGAATTGGGGGTTTGTATTGTGTTTGATTGTTTGTGTGCTTGCTAGATCCTTCTGTGCATTTGCGCCTTTTTCTCCATATCTTTTGGCTTGACCGTCGTGCTCTCTCATCTTTTGTTTCGAAGATGGACGACTGGAGTTATTTTAATCTGATCTTCGAAGATACCTCGTATTCTCCAGACGATCCACCTTCCTTTTTCCAGGAGGATCTTCCTCTTGATGTTTGTGCATATCCGCCTAACCCATTATTTCAGGAAACGGATGACTTTGATTTTCACCCACCCTCATTCAGCCCACCCGGTCCTGAGATTTTGGAGTCACCTTTCATGATTTCCACACTGGAGACACTGAACCAGATGGTGGAGCATATGAATTCGAGGATTAACAATCTCTTTAACATAAATACGAGCCAGAACGTTGCTCCACTTTTTGAGGATATGGATTCATTTGAGGATAATCATGAGAGCTTGCAATCGCCCAAAATACAAAAAAATGAGAAAAATTTAAAAAATCCAAAAAGATTCTGGGGGACACATTATCCATTCATTTTGTGAGGAGAGGACCCAAATGCCCAATCATTTACCCACACATTCATCCACCACATGTCCCAATCTTGACCCCGAGGATTTCACTGTACAGACTGCTCTTGGCAATCCTCGTGTAAATGCTTATTCCGACCTCCTCCCTTGTATGGATGAGGTCCAAAAATTCAAAAACATATTGACTGAACCCGAAGTGGTAGCCACCCTTAATGAGATCATTAAAGCTCCACTTCAACAGGCCATGACAAGTTTATCTACTCCTCAACAGAAGAAGAGAAAGCGAAGGAGAAGATCTGAGCATCACATCTTGACCATGGCCACTGCCTACGCGATCTCTCACCGTCCATATTTTAAGAAAGGGAACACTACCACACCTCTTGTGAGTTGCTCCATATCTGACTATTCTTGTGATAACGCTTTCCTTGACGGCGGTTCGTCAATCAATGTAATACCCTTCTCTATGGTACAGTCTCTTCATCTTGGGCCTCTTAAGAAAACCAGGATGATAGTTCAATTTGCTGATGGATCCATCAAGAGGCCGAAGGGTATTCTAGAAAACGCTGTCATTTCTATTCAGGGCCTGAATTTTACTTCAGATTTTATTGTAATGCCCATGGAGACCTCCGCTCCTGTGGAGCACCCTCCAATCATCCTGGGACGGCCTTTCCTCGCCTCTTCAGGAGCCGTTATTGACTACGGTTCAGGAGAGATTCGCTTCCGTTCTGATGTAGGGAGCGATGTGTTGATCATTACACCCACCGCTGCTCAGAAACCTGCATCTCATGAGAACTCGCCCGTGTTAGCCAACCCCAAGGAGTTTGACATCGATGATAATATCAGAGATTCTTGTTATATGTTGGATGATAATGAAACCCAAGAATTCCTCTTGAAGGAGGAAGACTCGGAAAGCATAGACCTTGGAGTTCCCCCTTCTGGTATGTGGCGATGTATTGATGACATCCGCGGAATTTACACGATAGACACCCTAGAGCGGAAGGTAGAGTCTGAAACTAGACAGGACAGACATGATTTGATTACTTTCACTGATGAGTCCGTTCATATTCACCTTGATTCAGATGAGATCGATCAGGAAAAATTTGATTTGATTGCTTTTATAAAAGAATTTGGGCCTTTTGATAAAAATGATGATCCAATAGAGGCTCGCCAGGCTGAAAATGATCCTACTTTTTCGGATAATAATTTCGAGCCATTTTACTTTGATGTTTGCGAGACTTCCCAGGCCAGACATGACCATACTACTTCCAATAATCGGTTTAGGCCTGCACAATCTGAAACCGCTGAGGATACATTCTTGGTCGATTCTACTCAGTTTATATCTAATGATGATCCCAATATCGACCTACACCTTGTCAAATCCATACCTCAGCGGTCTCGCAAGAAGGTTCGCTTTCGACCTTCTTGACCTTTGTACATCCACTCCTCTTGTATATCCTTTCGTTTTACTCTGACTTCTCCCGTTTTATCATTCACCCCTTTTCCGTGTGTATGTATATGCTATACTTAGGATGTGCTTTATCCTAAGTATAGGGGGTGAATGATTTGTGTTTTTCATTTTCGTTATGTTCATCACTCTTGTTGTTGCTTATACTTAGGGATACTCTACCCTAAGTATAGGGGGGTGATGTTGTTCATATCGTGTCTTTTTTATTTTTGAGTCTGTACATTCTCGTCATCGGTTTTCCCTTTTTGTACACTCTACTATACTTAGGATTACTTGATCCTAAGTATAGGGGGGGATCACCATCTTCTCTTCTTTTTATCTTTTCTTTTCATTTTTTTTTCTATTCTTAGCACGAGTTATGTCTTCCTTGTTCGCTCTCTGATCACTATGAGGACATAGTTCGAGCTAAGTATAGGGGGGTATCGTATATATTGTATATATACTTTAGACATAACTCGTACTTTTAAATACGTTTATTTGGGGGGTTATGTGTGTATAGTTTGTAAAATCCACATGCGTAAAAAAAACACAAAACAAAACAAAAACACAAAAAATATCAAAACACAACAAAAAATCAAAAAAAATCAACAAAAACACAAAAGAAAACATTGTATATACGTGTATATTTTACTAACCCTTTTCAAAAAAAATACAAAACAAAAAATCTATAAAAATTTGCAAATTTCAAAAAAAAACTTTCTTTCACATTTGCATTTTTCCTCCAAAAAAACCATAAAAAGTTCAAAACTAGAAAATTATTTTTAAAAAAATTTGTGTTTTTTTTTTTACATGTGCATCATTCCTTTTCCAAAAAAAACCCCTTGCATTTCATATGTTGCATTTGCATGTGCATTTTTCAGGATAGTATTGACATTTAAACTATGTCTGGAATAAAATTGAAGAATGGAGCTTAGATGGATCTTAATCTACCTAATTTTCGGAGGAACTTCACCGAGAAATAGGATTTTAGAAGCTTCAGGTCTTTGACTTAATTCTTTGAGTTCCACATGACAATGTGCAGCGTTTGACTCTTAGTGTCTAACCTGGTCTCTTCATTCTGGGTATAACTCTGGAATAGGGAATCAATTTGTACTCTCGCACTATGCACTTAGCTCAACTCATTTGGGATGTTGGAAGACTGTGTGAGTTTCTTTTCTGATAGCGTAGAAATCTAAAGACCGGAGTACGGGTTGAAATAAAGCTTCAGAAAAGGCTGGGCACAATTTTTTTTCTAAGACCCCAAAAAATGTACGGAAGCAAAAGATTCTATATCCGTAGGGGCACAACAAGATCCAAGCAGAACCAACAAAAATCCAAATACAAAGAAGCCACTACCAAATAAATATCTGACCAAAAAGGTCCAAGCTTCAAGAAAACCTGCAGATCTTGGTGCAGACTCGGCTACACTGGCCAGCTTCACAAGGAGAGGCGACTACACTGGCCACCCTCCAGTTCTTTTCTCCTTCTTCTAACTTCTCCCCCTATTCGATTGTGAACACAGCGCGACAGACCTTAGAAGGAAATACCTGACTCCCCGAGGACGAGTTACTGGAGAGGAGATTTGCATGGTAGTCCGGCATTCTAGATGGGAAGAGCTAAAAACCTTTCACACACATAAGTCGATTGTTCAATGTTCGAAGGGTGTGCTTTGGGAAGAGGATTGATCTAAGATGACTTCTGAGCCGAAACTGTGACAATGATGTGTAGAACTTGAAGGCTGTTGATTTTAAAATTCTAAGTCTCACAGAAGTTCCGACACACGAATAATCCAAAGTTCCGATAGAGCTCCAAACTACAATTTTATGAAGATAAGTTTAATACTCGATGTTGTCCTACTTTTTTTCATCTCGATTTTTCATCTCACTTTCTCGATCTCTCCGCCTTCAATTTCTATCTCTCACGATCTATCAACTCGGACCACGCACGGTGGTCGGAGATCGGATTCGAACCCATCATTTCCGTCGAATCTCCATCCATTTTCCGAGTGTAAATAAATAAACAAACAAAAACCATTTGTTTTCTTTTCTTCTAACGTTTGTTTTGCAGGATAAAAAAAATTAAAAAAATGTTCTTTTTTTATCTCTAACTTCTGTTTTGCAGGAATATTAAAAAAAAAGAAAAAAATTCATTTCCAATTTCTTCTATTTTCTTATTTTCGGATTTACGAAAAAAAATAAACAAAAAAAAGTTTTTTTCTTCTTTGATTTGTTCACTGTTTACATAATAAAACAAAAAAAATAAAAAAATAAGACAGCAGCAAAGGGGGCGGCGTAGCCAGCACCCCCGCCGCCCATCGCCGGCCGCCACTCCATCCCGCGCCGCTGGCGCGGCCCTCCAACGCCGGGCGCCGCTGCCCCTCTCCTTGCTCCAGCCACAGCCGCTGGTCGCGGCTCCATCTATCACGCGGGTCGTGTGTCGCGCGCCGCCACGTGTCCTCTACCAGCGTGAGCCCGCGCCAGCGGCGCGCTGCCCCTTCGTCCCCGCGCCCAACGACGACCCACCGCCGATCCTCGAGCCCCGGTGCTGCGGCCCCCTTGACGCGATCCCGCGGTGCCGCCCCACGCCGCTCCCACCGGACGCCTCCCCCGCCGCGATCTCCAACCCGCGTGCCGCCACGCGGCCCTCCTCCGTCGACCGCAAGACGCCACTCGCGCCGCACATCGCCGTCTCTCCGCCGCCATCGCCATCTGAACAAGAGGGACGGCGCCGTGCGCTCCCCCCTTCCTCCTGTGCATGAAATAGAAAAGAAGAAGTGAAGAAGAAAACCCTAGGTGGGGGTCCTTGAATATTTTATTGGAATTTAAACCAAAGCCCCTGGGAGTTTTCAAAAGTGCAACGAAGTCCTTGAGCCTCCAAAGCACATGCACCGCATGTGACATAGTGGGTAAAATTGCGCTTTATTCCTTGTCATTTATTTTTGTTACTTATTTAAGACTAAAACTTTGAATATTTACATTTCAGTCCAAAACATTCACAGTATTTACATTTTAGTCCCTGAACTGCATAATTATAGTTTGCTTGGTCTTTTAAATAAAATAAATGCCATTTGTGATCCAAAAAATTTGCAAAAATTGCTATACTCCTGATGTGATAATCTTCTTAGCATAAATTTTCCATTGCATTTGTCCTTCATTTATTATTATTAAAAAATCAAAAACAGTGCCTTTTTGTCTTCTTGAAATTCAAAAATTCATAAAAATTCGAAAATAGCTCCAAAAATTCCAAAAAAATAGATTAGTTTGATTTAATTGTCTTTTAATTTAAAACCAATTTTCACGCATTATTCATTTATAAAACCCAAAAAAATTGAAAAATATCAAAAATCTTCTAAAAATCATAAAAAATTCTACAAAAATCCAAAAATTGTGTTTTTTGTTCCTGTTTGTAGATAATGGTTTCTAGTTTGTCTTAAAAATAATTGTCAGGAGTTTTGGGCATTTAAAAGATTTTTAAATTACAAATTACTCCAGGCTGTGCACATTTTCTTATTTTCTCACTGTTTGATTTTTAGAAAAATACAAAAACATCCGAAAAATCTACAAAAATTCTCAAAAACATTTCAAAACTTTTAAAACCCAAAAATATTTTCTTTGATGAGCATTTTTGACTAATTGAAAAATTGCAAAAAGAGTTGGTGTGCATATTCTTGATCTCGTTCATATTGTTTGTCATTTTCGAAAAATAAAAAAAATTTGCAAAATAAAAATCACTAAAAATTTAGAAATCAGAAAATACAAAAAATCGAAATAAAAAAAATTTAAAAATTTAAAAAAAATCACAAAAACCAAGGATAGTGTCCTTTGAGACTCCTGTTTTCTTTTAATTAGTTTCTGATTAATTGAATAACCCTCGGGAATTGTAGCCTCCCTGAGTTCGATCCTGTCCGCTATACAGGTTAATAAGTAGCAAAAAATAATAATATTTTTTGTTGACGCGGGTTTTGGGGATAAAAACAACGACCTTTTTACCATTAATTTTCCAACCCCCGGCAATAAATTCCTTGCTCAACAAAATTTTGTCGTTGCCGGAGAAAAAAAGAAAAAAATTCAAAAATCCCTCAAATTTCGCGCACAACAGTGAGTAGAAAACCTGCGAATGTAAAATTGTGGTAGGAACTGTGTTAGGGTAGGCGGAGGTGGAGGTGGTGGAGGTGGAGATGATCGAGACTCAATATGGGGTGTAGATGGTGAAGATAACGGAGGTAGAGGAACAACAACATCACCAGAAACAACGTTAGACAACCTATCACCTGTAGAAGAAAAGTACATAATAGACTCAAAATTATGACATCAGCACTAACATAATATTTTCATCCTACAGGATCAAACCATCTATAACCTTTCTAGATACGAGAATAGCCAACAAAGACATATTTGACAGCTCTAGGTGAGAGCTTGTCACGGCCAGGAGTGAAATTATAGATAAAAGCCACAAACCCAAAAACTCCAGGAGTAAGGGATAATAGGTCCTTCTCGGGAAATGCAATCGAGAAGGGAACCTTTTCCCCAAGAATAGGTGAGATATAATTTTATGAGCACTGATTGGGTAAAATACACAAAATTTCAGTTAACCATTATTCATTAATTACCCATGAGTCACAAAAATATAAACAAATACCTATAATGTAGAGAATTAGTTGCTCAACATGAACACATTTTTCAATGAATAAAAGGATGCCAAACAGATATCCAAATTACTAATCAAACATAGGGGTCTATGTGCAAAAAGAGAAACTAGAATTATAAAGTAAATATATACAGGGACTTGTTTGCAATTACTGAAACACGAAATAAATAAAGTGCAATTTTTACATTAAAAAAACCAAAACCACCTTTCTTCTTCGTCAAGACGAACCCAACTGCGAAGGAGGCGACAGAGGGCGCGCGGCCGCGCGCGGCCGCAAGGAATGCGGCGCGGCAGAGGCGATGGTCGGCGGCGGCCGCGCGGAGGTGGCGGTGGCGCGCTGGAAGCGGCGGCGAGATGCGGCGGAGAGGGCCGCTGTGGGCTGTGGCGCGGGGGGAGAGGCGGAGGTCGACCGCGGCAGGCGGTCGCTCGCGGCGGTACTGCTGCGGCAGAAGGGGGGGCGGCGCCCGCGGCTGCGCCGCTTGGTGGCGGCGAGGCCGGCGGCAGCGTGGCCGCAGGAGGAGGAAGAAGGGGCTGCGGCGGCGGTGGTGGGTGTCCCTCCCGCTGTTGATGGTATGTGTGAATATGATATGGTATATAAAAAAAACAAAACAAAACAAAATATGAGATAAAATGACAAGAGAAATGAGGAGAAATACTTACATGTTCTTCGCCGGATTGGCGGAGCAGTCTACGCTGAACTCCTATCGTCGCTTCGATCCAATTGGCGAAACAAAATTGGAGAAGCTACACGAGCTCGATGGGGAACTCGTGACGCGGAGCGGAGCTCCGCGGATCTCGCCTGAAGGAGGTCGTCGCTTAAGGAAGACGCTTCGCCGCTGTCACCAACTCCACGTTCCAAGCTCTCTCCTTTTTCTATAAGAATGGCGGATGGGGAAAAATGAGGATGTACATATGATTATCAAGAAGAAAAGAAAGAAAAGTTAGAAAGATGGTGGAGATGAATGGAGGTTAGATTATTGGTGGAGTTGAATGGAGGTTAGATGAAGAATGTGGGGTGGAATGGGAGTTGGTGGTAGAATAGAAGACTTGGTGGTTAATGTAGAAATGGAAGTTAGTGTAGAGAATGTGGAAAAAATAAAAGGAAAATAAAATGAAATAAAGCAGGCTACTTATAATACAATAAAATAAAAGATAAGAAAAAGAGTGGAGAATTTACAAAAGAAGACTACAACATGTACATATTTTTTGTTTGCTTTTCTTTTTATATTTTTTTGTCTTTTTAATAGTAGATATATACAATAGGAAAATACAATAAAATAGTACAATCAAAATACAACACCACAATGATTTTTTTAGATTTTTAGTAATTAAGAAAGATAAAATAAAAAATGAAGAAAGAAAGAATATATACATAATATACAATGTACATCTAGGTCCTAAAACCCAACTTTTGCAAACGAGCTCCGATTTTAATGAAACCACTTCCTTGGATAGATAATCTTCTAACTTGAACTTTAAAAGTGAGTTTGGTGAATTTGGAGTTCATACGGAGCGGGAATTTAGCTTGGAAGTGGGTCTTTACGGCTTTTTCCCATTGGGATCTAGGAGCATTTATTTGAAGTAAAATTTGTTTTGTATTTTTGTATTTTTATGTACATTTTTATAAACATGTTAGAGAAAGAATTAGTCAAAAAGGAGTTGAAATGAAATTATTAAAAATACATGAAGTTTTGGGTTATTTACAGGTATAAAACTCCTTTTATTTTTGCGGCTTTTTATGTTAATTCATTTTGCACAATCTTATATCAATAATTAGTGTATTTTATTTACAAGAGTCGTTTTGTTAATTTATGTATTTTATGGACATTTATTTAGGATTTTACTCGGAGATTTTGCTAAGATCAAGATATTGCGATGATGAATCGCAGATTCATCAGCATGCGGTTCACCAAGTAGCAAGTAGTGAGAACAACATCACCCCAGAAAGAATGAAGAGCTCGACTGTGAATCAAAAGAGTCCTTGTGACTTCCAGAAGATGATGGTGTTTGCATTCAGCTACACCATTCTTCTGTGAAGTATAAGCGCAAGAGGTCTGATGAATAATACCAAGAGATCGGAGAAATCAAGATAAATATAAGGTGGAAAACTCCAAGGCATTGTCAGTGCGAATAAATTTCACATTAGCAGAAAAGATATTCTTGACCTTAATAAGAAAAGATTTAATGATAGCACCTGCTTCAGACTTATGTTTCAACAAGAACACCCAAGATAATCTACAGAAATCATCCACAACAACCACATAAAAACAGTGTCCCTGATGATCGGGAACACGACTAGGACACCAAATATCAAAATGAAACAACTCAAATGACTGACTATTATGACGACTCTGACGACTCGGAAATGAAGAACGATGGTGCTTCCCAAGCTGACAGGCTTCACAATCCAAGGTAGCACGAGTAGAGATCTGCGGTAGAACATGCCACATCTTCTATAAAGGAAGATGTCCAAAGCGAAGATACCGCATGGAAGGAGAAACAGATCCTGAAGGAATAGTAGCAGCCCCAGCACTTGATGGTATAGCAAGCTTGTACATGCCTCTCTGCTCACTTCCATATCCAATCACCCTGCTTACGAGTATGTCCTGAAACACAAGAGAAGAAGGATCAAATAAGTCACGGTAATGTAAATCTTTTGTAATTTGACTAATAGACAAAAGATTCATCTGAAAGTCTAGAGCATATGAAACATTCTGCAGATGCATAGAAGGAGCTAGAACAATCTCCCCCTGGTCAACAATGGGCAGACGGACCCCATTAGCAATCCCCACGGATCTACCAGGCAGGATAGACCTCTAAGAACTGAACTGCACCCGATCGCCACACATATGATGTGATGCTCCATAATCCATAATCCAATCAGTCAGATCTGAACTGCTACAACTGTAAGCGCATAAGCAATACCTGATGAGCTAGACGAAGCTCTTGTAGTAGCTACTACATCTGAAGAACCTACAGAGTGCTCATCATCTCTCGTAATCTGAAAATAATATCATCAATGCGTGCATCATGAGCAGAGGCAGAAGTAGGCTCGGTATGCTCAGCAACACGGTCAGACGTAGGATATCCATACTTCTCATAGCATGTCTCCTCAGAATGACCAGGAGGTGGCAACGAGAACATGGGTCACGTTGACGTCCTCCTCCTCGACCACGAGGTCCGCGCCCGCGAAATTGTGGTCACCCCTCTGCCACGAGAGATTGTCATAGCAGAGGGTGTTGAAAGAATTATATATCTGTGTACTGTTCGGTCTTTTTATTCCTCTCTGTTCCGTCTTATATAATTTACCCACAGGGTTTTCTCTATATAAGAGACCCTAGGGTTCACTAGAATAAACACAATTCATAGTTTTTCCAACATGGTATCAGAGCCTAGGGTTTAGGCTCTCCACCTGCCCCCAACCCCTCTCTCTCCTCGAGCCCGCCGCCATCTTCGAGCGCCCTCTCGGCACCGCCAACTCGGCCCTCCCGCCGCCCCTCTCAGCACCGCCAAACCCCGACACGACAATCATCCAGCACGCCCCAGGTATGTCCAGATGTTACTACTAATGATGGGTCGAATAGTGTGCCTATGCAGTGTATGCCATTACAGGACAACTCGGACCCGGTGAGTTCAGTGGTTGATAGTCTGGATGTCCCTATTGCGTTCAGAAAGTAGAAACGCAGATGTGCTCGTATCCTCTTGCTTCACAGGTTTCATTCCATCGCCTTATGGGAGATTTTCAGAGATTTGGAGTGGCTTTATCTTCTGTGGAGATCCCACAGTCATATCATGATGCATTGAAAATTGATTGTTGGCGAATTGCGATGGAGGAGGAGATAGCTGCCCTACAGTCGAGGGGCACATGGAGCTTGGTTACTGCTCCTTCAGGAGCATCTGTGGTTAGTGCATATGGGTATTCACTATCAAGTATCATGCAGACGGCAGCCTGGATCGATACAAGGCACGGCTAGTGGCACGCGGTTTCACTCAGACTTATGGAGTGGACTATATGGATACCTTCTCTCCAGTTGCCCGTCACTCCACCCTTCGTATTCTTCTGTCTATAGTTGTGTTACGTGATTGGCCTCTGTTCCAGCTAGATGTTAAAAATGCATTTTTATATGGGGATCTGCAGGAGGAAGCGTACATGCAGCAGCCTCCGGGGTTTGCTGCTGAGGGGGAGAAGCATATGGTATGCAGACTTCATAAGGCAATTTATGGCCTTAAACATAGTCCAAGGGCATGGTTTCACAAGCTTTCCCATTTAATTGAAGAACAAGGCTTCAAGAGATCCAATGCAAATCACTCATTGTTTATCCAGAAGACCACTCGAGGTACAGTTGTCATCATGGTGTATGTTGATGACATTTTAGTCACAGGAGATGATGCCCAGGGATAGCAGATGACCAAAGCAGTGTTGGGTCGCCAATTTGTTACAAAGGATCTTGGCACACTACGATATTTTCTGGGACTGGAGTTCGCCAGGAATGCACGGGGTCTAGTAATGACCCAGAGGAAGTATATTACAGATATGCTGATTGAGACAGGCATGGTTGGATGCAGACCGTCTACTACTCCTATGGACCCCATCATGAAATTGTATGATAATGATACAGAAGAGGTTGACAAGAGAAGGTATAGAGAAATAGTGGGGAACTTCTTTACATAACTATAACCTGACCTGTTATCGCCTTTGCAGTTAGCCGGGTAAGCCAGTTTATGGAACAGCCGAGACAGATACATATGGATGCTATATATATGATACTCAGTATCTAAAATCGTCTCCAGGCATGGGATTGTTGTTCAAGAAGAAAACTGATTTATCTGTTTCAGCATGTGCGGATGCTGACTATGCAGGATGCCCTAAGGATCGAAAGTCTACCTCGGGCTTTGCTGTGTTTGTAGGTAGCTCTCTAGTTTCTTGAAAGAGCAAGAAACAAACCATTGTGGCTAGTTCCAGTGCAGAATCTGAATATAGGGCCATGGCACAGGCAAGCACAGAAATGATGTGGGTTCGAGCTGTACTAGAAGATTTGCATGTAGATGTACCTCTGCCCATGCAACTACAATGTGATAATCAAGCTGCATTGTTCATTGCCAATAATCCTGCCTTTCACGAGAGAACCAAGCATATTGAAGTAGACTGTCACTACACCAGAGACATGATCCAAAAGGGATTGATTTCTACTTCACATGTTAGTTCTGGGGAGCAGACAGCCGACATCTTCACCAAACTGCTTCTCAGAGGACCGTTCCAGAAATGCACTTCCAAGTTGAGCATGATCGATATCTATGCTCCATCTTGAGGGGGAGTGTTGAAAGAATTATATATCTGTGTATTGTTCGGTCTTTTTATTCATCTATGTTCCGTCTTATGTAATTTACCCATAGGGTTTTCTCTATATAAGAGACCCTAGGGTTCACTAGAATAAACACAATTCATAGTTTTTCCAACAGAGGGAGTATGAGACGTAATAGTATATGAGGTAGTGATCATACTCACTCTCTTGTAGACCTCCTCCATTGGAGGTATCATCTCTCCAGTTAGTAGTTGAGTACATGTTGCATCGTACTCAGAGTCAAGAGATGACAGAAAGACTCATGTCATAGTGGCATTCCGATATACCTGTTGTTGTTCAGTGCTGGTATTAATAGGCATGAAGTTGTGCAGACGCTCAAACATGCCTCTAAGATGTGAGAAGTGTGCATGACATGGTCGACTATTCTGCTTGATCGAGAAAATATCATACTGCAGCTGAAGAATTTTGCTCTCATTCTTTGTCTGTCTGTATGTGCCTGCTAAGATGTCCCACATAGCCTTTCTGTGGGTTGATTGACAATATCATTGGCAATCTCCGTGGTGAGTGTCCTGGACAAAGAAATGTGAGCATAGGCATCGTCTTGCTTCCAAGAAGCATTAGCCTCGGTCTTGTCCACTGGCTTTGAATCCGTTGGAATGTGCTCCTTATTATGGCACTCATAAGGTTGCGAAACTGCATGGACCACAACTCGTAGTTGGTCCCATCCATCTTCACGATGGGAGCCGGTCCCTTGAAGACACCAGACGATGAGAAGAGATCACCCTTGTTCTCTGACATTGTAATAAGAACGTCGAAATCTGGAACAAACTGAGGAGTAGACCGATCTCAGTGAGTCTACATAGTCATATGGAGGATTGGTTGTATCTGTAGACTCATACAACCATCCTCACAACTTATTGTGGTCTAGAATCGGAAGACGTGGTTTATATGTGAAAAATCACGAAATCCGACCAAAATCAGACCTTAGCAGCCTGCAGAAACGACCAAACTG
Source organism: Ottelia alismoides (assembly GCA_037367405.1). Classification (NCBI taxonomy): domain Eukaryota; kingdom Viridiplantae; phylum Streptophyta; class Magnoliopsida; order Alismatales; family Hydrocharitaceae; genus Ottelia; species Ottelia alismoides. Next base: position 116,333 of record JAZKJV010009648.1, on the reverse strand, counting down.
CGACAAAGACATGAAGGTGGGGCCGAACCGGTGCTTGGAGTGGCTGGTTCTATCGAGTCGACCACCGCGGGTCGGCAGGCTGCAATTCGACAGCCCCTGGGTGATAGGGGAGCGCCTCGGCGGTAGCCCTAGGCGGCGCTAGGCTGCACGCGGGGGCTACCTACGGTGGCAGCAACTGGGCTGCAGTTCGGTAGCACTGGGTGGCTGGACGGTGAGAGGGGACGGTACCAGCGGCGGCGACAGGAGGGGAGAGTACCGGTGGCGGCGGCAGTTGGGGGGAGAGGGGTGGGCGTGTAGGGTTAGGGTAGGCAGGATACTGGAACAACGGTCTAGGACCGTTATTCTGATACCATGTTAGGAGAAAAGAAGAGAATGCATTAGATGAGACCCTAGGGCTCTCTTATACACGAGAAAAGCCCTGGGTTAATTACATGTGAGGTACATAACAAAAATATAAATGAGAAAACACAATAATGTGAGATACAATTATCTCAACAATCTCCGGCGACACTCGAGAACTTGACAGCATAGTAACCCTGCCTCCAGTAGGAGGAGAGCACCTCCGCCAGGAGCTTGAACTTGGCACGGCCTACTCCCTCACCACCTCGTTTTTGGCGGCCCTCCATACATGCTTCTCATGATTGGTAGCTTGAACCCACAACTTCACTCCATCATGGGCTTGTGAATGAGGGTGGGTCCTCTCCTTCCCTCGCCTCCTCATCCTTTGCCCCAAAATCGACACTTACAATTGTTGAAATTGCGTATATTTACTCTTAGTGCAAAGTCACATACAAAGATCAGAAAACAATTCTTGGATTCCTGCAGTATCTGTAGCATCGCAATGCATATCTTGATATCTACAGTCAAAGAAATCCAGATACGAGAACTTCAACTCTAAATGGGCGCATTTAGTTTTACATTCTTTAACTGCATAATTAGATGCAAATATCATACCAAAGCACGCTCTATAAATACAATATAATGGGAGTTATCTGATAAGCTAAGACTGCCAACAAATGCTCATAAATTTGTACTGAAAATCATATATTTGTATTTTCTATATCACAGGGTAATGTTTGATATCCACAGCCCTATTTAATATTAATAAATGGAACTGTCAGAAAATAGTGAAAGACCTACTATCGTGCACTAATTTTCACAGAAATTACCATCAAAACCAAATTTCAGCTAATATACTAAACAATTGACTTGAATCCAAATCGTAATTCCCTCTTCAAGTTATCTAAGCTCATCCAAGTAAGAAAATATATAAAATAACTAATACCACAAGGCTTTTCCTTTGAGAAACAAAAGGAATTCGGGCATTGCAGCATGGTCGCCAGGGAAAGATGTTTGGTGAAGATGTAAGAACTACAGGAGTCAATAGACAAGATTCTAAAAAAGGCCCCAAACATAAAGCAGATGTATAATCCCGAACCTGATGTGAAAGCTACCACTAGTGTTAACCCATGCTCACTTTTAGGTGACATAAGGAAAATATTTGCATGGTATTGTAATATATCACCAAAAAATGCAGAACTTTGAAATGTAGTCACGATCACCATTCACAAAGGTAAACTGCTGGCCTACAACACGACAGTTACCTCATTGGCTATCCCCTCGTCATCTTTATATCCTACATTCTCAAGTATTTCATGTATTGCTGTGAAGTCCTGCCTCGAACAAGCATCACCTAGAGGGCTTAGTGATAATTGACCAATCGATGTTGACCTACGTGGAATTCCCATCAATGCATAGGAAGGAGCCTGTCCAGAATCAAGGTACATAAAACAAGAAATAAGCATTAAACATATAAAAGAACTTTCGTGAGTTGAAATAATCTCTGGATCCCATGATATTTGGACACAACTTGAATGGGTTTCCTACAGTTATTTAACTTACTTTAAATTCCAATCATGTCCATCTAAGCATGAAAGATATAACGATTCAAATGTCCCACATCGGTTTCCCTCTGAAGGGATATCAATGCAGTCACAAGGGATTTTACATTTGGTCTCTCACGAGGTTCATACTGTAAACATCGTGAAGCTAGTCGAACTAGTTCCGATCCATCACAGTTTGAAATGAGTCCCTCCAAACAAGAATCCATTAGCATCAGAAAATTCTTACCACGTATAAGGTCAAGTGCCTGCAATCGCAGAAGGGCAAGACATCAATAATTTAATATAATAAACTGATGGTAACCCAATGAAAAACTGTTCAAAAAACAATAATGTAGATACGAGGGTATCCGAGATAAATATTAGCACACACCATTTTTAAGTGCAAACATAAAATATAGGGATTTTATCACTTGTGCCCCTCCGAGATATCGCAATATCAGTTATGCCCCTATCTTTTTGGTAATATCGGTTGTGCCCCTCACTTCTTGCAAATATATCACTTGTACCCCTCGGGTTAGTTTCCGTCCATCCCAAACGTAAACGGACGTTAACTTTAGGGACACATCATGAATTAAATGAAAACAAATGAATGGAAAAGTCCAATCACTGTTCATCTTCCTCCTCCCCCTCCTCTTCATCTTCCTCATCCCCCTACCCTTGCATCCTCCCCCCTGTTGCGCCCCAAGGCCCCCGCGCCCCCCCTTTCCCCGCCGACCCGGCCCAGCGCCCCCAGGCCCCCTTGCCCCGCAGACCGACCCCGGCGCCCCCGCCCCAGGTCTCCCCTCCGTCCCCTGCACCCCCTCCCCCGGTTGCCCTCCGCCACCCGCACCCCTCCCCCGGTTTCCCTCGCCCTCCGCACCTCCCCCCTCGCCCCCCGCACCTCCCATCTGGCCCCCGTACTGCCCCGACCTCCCCTACCCCCTTTTCCCCACTGCCTTTTCCCCCTTGCTCCTCCACCGACTTTTCCCCCCACCACCAGATCCTCCCTCTGCTTCGAGCTCCTCCTCCCTGCCCTCGCGCCGCCTCCACTGCCCCGAGCTTCTCCCCACCGCCCCTATCCCCTTCTACTACACCTCCCTCAGCCCTCGCGCCTACCCCCGCCCCCAGGTCTTCCCCCACCCCATTCCACATCCTCCGCTCCTGCATCAAACTCCTGTCGTGCGCAGTTCATCCGAATGGAATCGGAGCCGAGTGTGCAATTCATCCGAATGGATGGGAGCCACGGCTCGTCGCAAATCTGCCTCTTCATCCCCACGAGCAGGCACCTTCTACAGGACTGGAACTTCTCAAAATGGGGAAGAACAGTCTGCGGTTCCAGGTTGAATATCAGCCGCCTTAGGGGCAGAGGGAGGGGCGAGGAAGGTGGGGTCCTGGCGGAGGGAGGCTGGGGCGGAGCTCGAAGCGGGGGCGGGGGGAGGTCGGGGCGGAGGGAGGCTGGGGCGTAGCTCGGAGCAGGGGGCCGGGGGAGGAGTTCCGGGCGGAGAGGGAGGAGGAGGAGGAGGTTGGAGGGTGAAGAAGAAGATGAGGGAAGAGGAGGAAGAAGAGGAGTTTGGAAAATAATACCCCTCTTAACTTCACCAAGGTTTGAAAAAATCATGGTTAAGTCAACTCAATGACGGTCAATCTGACGGAAGGGCACAAATGGTAACGGATAAAGAAGTGAGGGGCACAACTGATATTACCAAAAAGATAGGGGTATAACTGATATTGCGATATCTCGGAAGGGCACAAGTGATAAATTCCCTAAAATATATAATGTAGCCCTGACTATGCGAGATCTTAATGCAACCCTCGCTCGGAGCAAACAGAAAAATAGTGTGTTCCTCTCACATAATAAAGAGTACATAGAAAGAAGCACCAAAAAATACGAAGAAGGAGAAGGAGGCGATTATGCCTCGTGCATCACGGAAGAGAGGAGATCAAGTCGTATTAGACCTAAGTCGACTAGTCGTACTAATCGATGGTGCAGCGGAATTTTAAAAAAATTGACGGAAGCACATGACTTGGGAACTTTTCTCAATCCATTCCACCAGGATCACACAAGTATTAGGCTTACCTCTTAAAGCGTGATTGCAATCTTCTAGTCTCTAAGCAAAGAGACATCATGTCTCAAGTATGATATGATGTAAGCAGAACTTGCGAGCGCATGGAGAGACATGTGCTTCCCGTAATCAAAAGTGACGATCCGAGCGGAGAACCTCCTGATTTCGTCTCACAAAATCCAATATTTCTTCTAGTGCACGATGCAACGAAGAAAATGGAGAACTACGGGAAGTCGATCGGACAGCATGACGACATCGCAATAACAAATGTGATCACCCCAAGCCCTAGGTATAGGGGGACAGTTACTAGGGTTTGGGTGGGATGGGTGGATGTGTATGGTGGAGAGAGAGAGAGTAGAAGAATTTTCAACTATTGAAAATTCTCTTCTTGTGTTATGAATTAATTGAAAAAGGCTATGGTTATCCTCTCTTATATAATAAATTGGATGGCACGGATGCATTCCTAATGCACTCCTAATAATAATCAATGACCAAGATTATTTTGTAATCTCCAAGATAAAAAATAATCATCAAGAAAATAAGTTGAAGACATTCTACAACAATATGAATCTACAAGATTGCATGCAATCTCCAAGATTGCATGAGGTCTTCTCATAAATAAAGATGGATATATGTATACCAAATTAGTGGTGGACGTCCACCATGGTATCTTCTACCATGGTGGCTCCCACCAACATGGAGTATCTCTCTCCATTTATTTCCTAATTGGATATAATCTCCAAGATTACTCTTAAATCTTTATTTATTAAATTCTTTTGCAAATTAAGTATCACCAGATAATTTCAAGTTATTTGTGACAATTACAAGTAGACCATTAATAATTGTGAAACATATTCATCCATCCAAAACTAAAGGTAAATCACATTTACAATTAATTGCAATGTGAATCCAATACACATTAACATTCAAACTGTGAATCATATTAATGTTAAGTCTCTCTATGATTATTGTGGATAGTGTTATCCAATACTGTAGATATATATTATTCACTTATGCTTCTCTTTTGTTATTTGTCTTCCCCATTGGACTCTTTATGTAATTTACCCATAGGCTACTCTCCTATATAAGAGAGCCTAGGACTGATGGAATAAACAAGTTTTCTCATTTTCTCAACATGGTTACAGAGCGACGGTCCTAGACCGGAGTTCTCAAGCCAAAGAAACCCTAACCCTAGCCCCACCGTCGAGCCCCTCTCTCTCTCTCTCTCCCTCCGCGCACCTCCGGTCTCGCACCTCAGCCTCCAGCGCGCCCTGCACCTTGCACCTCCCGCGCGCCTTGCGCCTTCCGTGTATGCCTGCGCCTCCCGCGCACCACCAGTCTCTCGCATTTGGCCTTGCGTGCGTCGTGCGCCTCCCGCGCGCTCTGCGCCTTCCGTGCGCCGTGCGCCAGACCACGCGTGTTACTAGCACCTTCAGCCCCGCGCTTCTGTCCAGTTACCGACCTCGCACCCCTGCGTGCATCGGGCTGCGAAATCTATGAGCCCTTGTGCAAGATCTGCACGCGTGCTCTTTGTCCTGGATCTGCGTGTGACCCCCTAAAGGTCTCGATTCTCATGCATGCAGAACCCTAAGCAAGCGCGCGCGCCTCCAAAGTAATGGATTTGGTTGCTTGAAGTCTACACATGCAACTAAACCCGTTTATGTCCGTGTAAACGATCATATCTTCAGTCTACCACTCCAGTCTTCTGTTATCAGTATGTCCGAAAGCAAGGCCAATATTCCATCTATAGGCGCCTTCCGAGGTCCAGCGCCGATTGTGAATATGGATGGTTCGAACTATGAACTGTGGGCTATGCAGTTCACGAGTATGATGAAGTCAACTGGTAAGAAACACATTCTTACTGAAGAAGAGCCTGCTGAGAAGACTGGAGTTAATGCCTCATGGGAGGCAGATGATGCATATGCCAAAGTATAGCTATCTAGAACCCTAGCAATCGAGATGGTCAATGATATTCTTCATCAGCCCACAACCAAAGCAATGTGGGATATTCTGGCTGCTACATATTCTCAAGCGAAGAATGAGACAGATTCTGCAACTCCAGCATGACATATTTACTATCAAGCATAATGGACGTCCTCTACACTCACTGTACACATCTCTACGAGGAATGTTTGAGAAGCTTTATAGATTCATGCCCCTGACAACCACATCAGAGCAACAGAAGACCTACCGGAATGCTACTATGGTAAGAGTTTTCCTCGCTGCCCTTGATCCGGAGTATGAGGCAGCACGTTCCCAGATCTTGGCAGATTCTACTATTCCTCCTATGGAGGAAGCTTTTCACAGATTGAGCCGCATCACTGTCCCTTCTACGAATACAAATCAGACTGCTTCAGCCATGACAGCCAATCAAGGTCGTGGAGGTCACCATCATCAGACTCGTGGCCGTGGCCCTCGTGGCAGAGGAGGTCGTGTTCGGCCAACATGTACCTTTTGCCATCGCACTAGACATACCAAAGACACATGCTACTCTAAGCATGGATTTCCTCTATCTGCACGAGTCGCTGAGCAGATCGAGCCTCCATCCGCTGCTTCTTTGGATCAGCGCTTTGATGATCTTGTCTCCCGTCTAAGGGGCACCATTCCTCCATCAGGCACATCACCTACTACTGAGAACCATTCTGATGTTGTCGCATTCGCCTCTGCATCTACCAGTGCATCAGGTAGCACACATGCATTTACTAGTAGTGGACCAGATACTGTAGCATGGATTATGGACTCTGACGCCTCACATCATCTATGTGGTGATTAAAGTCTACTTACAGGGTACAGAAAGATCTCTCCAGGTCGAACAGTGGTCATTGCTAATGGTATACATTCCCCGATTACTGGTCAGGGGGATATTAGACTGACTTTATCTATGCATCTCAAGAATGTGTTACACGCACCTGATTTTTCAATGAATTTGTTGTCTATCAGTCAAATTACAAATGATTTACAGTGTCGGGCGATTTTTGATCTATCTTCTCTTGTTTTTCAGGACATCCTTACGGGCAACGTGATTGGGCGTGGCTATGAGCAAGGAGGCCTCTATCGCCTCAGTCAGACTCCGTTTGTTGGAACCTCATCTCTACCTGCTGGACCCATCTCTCCTCTACTATGGTACCTGCGCTTTGGACATCTACCGCTTTAGAAACTGCGTCATGTGTTACCTCAGGTTTCGCCTCACACGTCTATTCAATGTGAGGCTTGTCAGTTGGGAAAGCATCATCGGTCTACCTTTCCCGATCGTTAGTGTCGGAGTAGTACATCCAAGTTTGAGTTGTTTCATGTCGATATCTCGGGTCCGAGTCGTGTTCCTGATCATCAGGGACACAGGTTCTATATAGTTATTGTGGATGATTTCTCTAGTGTGTCATGGGTATTTTTGTTTAAGAATAAATCTGAAGCAGAGAATATTATCATCAATTTTCTTAATGAGATTCGTAGTGTTTTTTCTGCATCTGTTAAAATTGTGAGAAGTGATAATGCCCTGGAATTGTGTACTCATGTCCTATCTAGTTACTTCTCATCCCAAGGGATCATCCACCAGACATCTTGTGCCTATACCTCCCAACAGAATGGGGTTGCTGAAAGGAAACATCGCCATTTGCTGGATGTAACCAGGTCGCTCCTTATACAGAGTCATGCTCCTCACTCTTTCTGGGGTGATGCTGTACTTACAGCATGTTACCTAATCAATCGTATGACGTCATCTGTTCCAGGTGAGAAGATTCCTTTCTCTCTTATCTTCCCTTGAAAAGAATTGTTCTCACTTACTCCTCGTGTGTTCGGTTCGGTCACTTTTGTCCACCAGTTGTCTTCTGGGACTGACAAGCTCTCTCCTAGGGTTGTCAATAGTGTCTTTGTTGGGTACTCCAGAACTCAGAAGGGGTACAAGTGTTACGATCCATTGCGCAGGCGGTATCTTGTCAGTGCTGATGTTACATTTTTTGAATCTGTTATGTATTTCTCAGCCTCAGGTGATCAGTTGCTACCCACTCCTAATACTGATGCCATTTACATGTCACCACCACAACCACCACCATCATCAACACCACCACCACCACCGCTAGAACCGTTACCATCTTCTATACCTCATGTTACTATACTGGTTTCACCATTACCATTTCATTATACATGTCGTCCTGCTTCAACTCATGGTCATCGCTCATCACCTAGCTCGCCTAAGGTATGATATGAAGATATTACTATTGATGGATCTGATGATTTTTCTGAGCAGGATGTGTTACAGAGGCCAGACGAGGACACAGATGATTGAGATGTTCCTATAGCTCTACGAAAGTCGAAGCGGAGCTGTGCGTCATATCCTTTAGCAGCTTCTGTGTCATTTGATCGTCTAACTGGAGATTTCAGGAATTTCGTTGTCGCATTGTCAACAGGCGTCTAGCCATGGAGGAAGAAATGGCAGCTCTTCAGCCTAGAGGAACTTGGAGTCTGGTTCCTTTACCTGCCGATGTGTCTCCAGTGAGCTGCAAGTGGGTATTTATAGTCAAGCAGACTGCAGATGGCATTATTGACAGATACAAGGCTCGTCTTGTTGCTCGTGGCTTTACACAGACATATGGGGTGGATTATCTTGATATATTCTCGCTGGTGGCCCGCCATTCCACTCTATGGATCCTGCTTTCTGTTGCGGACACTCGTGATTGGCCACTATACCAGTTGGATGTGAAGAATGTGTTCTTATATGGTGACTTACAGGAGGAAGTCTACATGCAACAGCCACTTGGTTTTGCTGTTGAGGGGGAGTATCCTAAGTTGTGCAGACTTCAAAAGGCTATCTATGGCCTTAAGCAGAGCCCCAGAGCGTGGTTCCAGAAGCTCTCAGATCTCTTTGAGAAACAGGGATACAAATGTTCTAATGCTGATCATTCCTTGTTTGTACAAAGGACTTCTAGAGGCATCATTGCAATCATGGTCTATGTATATGACATTCTGATTACAGGTGATGATGAACAGGGAATAAATGAGGCGAAGAAATGTTGGGCCGTGAATTTGTTACCAAGGACCTTGGAGTTCTTAGATATTTTCTGGGATTGGAGTTCGCCAGAAATTCTTATGGGTTGGTAATGTCTCAGAGGAAATATGTCACTGAACTGTTGAGTGAAACAGGAATGCTTGGTTGCCGACCTGCTACCACGCCTATGGATCCTAGTATGAAGCTATAAGATGGTGATACAGAGGAGGTGGATAGGAGAAGATACAGAGAACTGGTGGGTAAACTTCTTTATGTCACTATTACTAGGCCCGATATATCCTTTGCTGTGAGTAGAGTAAGCCAGTTCATGGAGCAACCACGTCAGGTACACATGGACGCCATACATATGATACTCAGGTACCTCAAGTCATCTCCAGATACAGGTTTAATGTTTAAGAAAGGCAAGGTGATTACTATCTCAGCCTGTGCAGATGCAAATTACGCAGGGTGTCCCAAGGACAGGAAGTCCACCTCTGGGTTTGCTGTATATGTTGGAGATTCTCTAGTCTCATGGAGGATCAAGAAACAAACTGTTGTGGCAAGGTCTAATGCAGAATCTATATAGGGCTATGGCCCAGGTTAGCACAGAAATGATGTGGGTAAAGGTTGTGCTTACATATTTACACATAGAAGTCCAACTTCCTATGGCTTTGGAATGTGACAATCAGGAGGCCTTGTTCATTGCAAATAATCCAGCATTTCATGAACGAACCAAGCACCTTGAAGTTGACCGTCACTTTATACGTGACATTATTCAGAAGGGATTCATTGCTACATCCCATGTTAGTTCAGATAATCAAACGGTAGACATTTTTACCAAGGCATTACTGCGAAGCCCGTTTCAGAAGTGCGCGTCCAAGCTGAGCATGATTGATATCTATGCTCCATCTTGAGGGGGAGTGTAGATATATATTATTCACTTATGTTTCCCTTTTGTTATTTGTCTTTCCCGTTGGACTCTTTATGTGATTTACCCATAGGCTACTATCCTATATAATAGAGCCTAGGGCTGATGGAATAAACAAGTTTTCTCATTTCCCCAACAAATACCATCTATGATATTTAAATCCAATTTATTATCCCATATGTCTCTCTACACATGTCCAAATAATGTGCATATATCCACATTATTTATGATAAATACAATTTAATCATCATTTCTCAATGCTCGGATATTGTTACTAATGGAAGGACTCTTGAACTCTTTCAAGAATAGTGCACCGTCTCTGCGGATACTTGGAGATAAGGTCGGGACGATTGTATAAATCATATATAGTGGCTTGGATAGTGAGAACTAATCTCATATTCATATCTAGGAGACCTCTCCGAGATATCTATTCATATCAGACAATATATCTAATATTTTCATTGCATCCAAATCATATTCAGATCATTGTCCAACATTTGGACTAAGATTGGATAACTAGACTACTGAGTGGAGTCACTAAAAAGAAAACTTGTGTCATCACTCCCTCGGAATGGAAGCATCATAATATACAATCAATAAGATTACATCACCCTCGAGTATTCCTAATAAGCGTACATTAGCATACTGGAAGACTCTGATTAAACTTGAACTTTGGATCTCATTTGAACTATCTCCTTCAGGGTTTTATCGTTAAATTTCACGTTTGATCATTGGGAGTTGATATTGATCATATGCTTTTCAAAAGCATATCTAATACCTTTAAATCATGTCTCGTTCCCAAAACGAGACAACCAATGTTGGAATTTGGTTTATCCGAATATCTCATGAGTGAACTCATGCCTTCCGATTCAGTAGTGAACATGTATGATCCCTTTGAGAGATTGTTACTCATATGTCCTTATATGCACACCATCTCGTCAATGTATAGACCTTGGTTAGGCCATCAATCTAACGGTGTGACTAATGTACATTACGTCGACATATAGTAATACATCTGTCCCTGATCAGAGCATGTGTGCCTATATCGTGACAGCATACGATATAGGTCTTGGCTATCTCGATCTCGTTAAGTCAACTCTTTGGCCTAACTCATCTGAGACCTCTGAATCTCTTTTCTTATGCAGAGGACCTACATCAAGAGGTCGGCCAGATGTTAGCCTTTGGAGCAAGGATTGTCATCTTCTTCACAAGTTGGAGATCATTTCTTCATAATCACTTGACGGTATGATTGAGTCCTCAATCTAACCCTTTAGATATTCAACCATTCATTAGCCTCTATGATCTAACATTTGGATCAACAGTTGCATGATATCAAGATGGCCATGGAACATAACCCTAATTGTACTAAGGGACCTATCATTCAAATTAATTACTCTTCATTTCAAATTACTGAATGATTTGTAATAACTTTTATTGCATAATGGGTCGTCATGGGCTCACATGCCCAACAATCTCCCACTAGCCCAAAGAGTTATTAATGGGCCAATCTTTAATCTCACACTCATGTGTTACTCATAAGCCATATAGACAAATAGCTTGGTCAGCTGACTAGGCACTCTGTCCCAAGATACTATGCCAAGTCCTTTTACAGACTTGCATATCTCATAGTAACAGTGCTCGCATCTAATGCGAATGTTGCATCTCGTGCAACGGATAGTCAACCTTGTTAAAGTAATAATAGTGTCTTGCATCTTGCTAGTTTTAGCCTTTGACACCACAACTCAATGATTATTATAACGAGTAAGGATTTCTATTATATTTATCAAAATACCCTTATTCCTGGAGATCTCTATCTCCTTAGACTAAGACGTAGTCTTAAGTCGTGTAAGGTATATATAGGTAAGACTTTTATATTATTATCTACAAACTTTTAAGTTCTAAACTTTGAAATCACTATCTCAGAAGTCTTGTGGGCCGACTCAGAATATCATTGGCTATCTCCATGGACACCGTCCCAAACTGTCAGGTATGCACATTTGTGTCATCTGCCTCCCACGAGGCATTAACCCCAGTCTTGTCAGTTGGTTCGTCCTGCATCAGAATGTGCTTCTTGCCATTGCCCTGCACTACGCTCATGAATTGCATAGCCCATAATTCAAAATTAGCCCCATACATCTTGACAGTAGGTGTTGGACCTTTGAAAGCATTTGAGGATGAGATGTCGGCTTTGGAGTCGACCTTGGTGTAAAACATGATGACGACATCTATAAAGACTGGGTTGTAGACAAAGACATATGTGTCTACACAGGCATACTGGAAAATGATTGTGGGTGTGGTCGCATACCACAACCTCTTCCATCCGTTAGAGGCTTCTCTAGGTAACTAGAATTGTTTTAGATGATCAAACACCTTGAAACCCCAAAATCAGACTGAATAGAGGACCAAATTGATCTTGGAAGCGATTTTTTCATACCTCAACGGACGTTGAAGAGAACCTCTAGGGCGCCACGGAGATTGCTACCACTCGAAAAGGGAAGAGAGACCCTTTTACGATGGTGGTGGAAACACTGGGACTATGGGAGACTGTTGCAGCTGCTGTAATCTCACAACGACGGCAGTAGCAACCGTAGTGTTGTTGTTTTTGTGCAGCATCGACAGCGGCAATGGTGGCCTTTGGTTGTTGTTGTCGTTGCCGAACAGGAGGGTAACAATTCCCCTTAGGGCTTTGGTGGGAAACAACGGCTAGGGCACAGGCTCTGATTTGGTATCATCGCTCGGATACCATGTGGAAAGAAAAAAAAAAGAAATTGTATTGTTCATTGCTACCCTATGGCTCTCTTGTATATGAGAAAGCCCTATGAAAAAATCACATAATGTGGACGGAGGAATAATAGATGAATAAAGGACAAATAAACATAACTATCTCAACAGTAAGCACACAAGGTCTAGTGTACGATGCTAAGAGACCTGAAGAATTCATATAGTTATAACATGCAGAACTTAAAGCATTGTCAACTTGACTGTAGCAGAGAAAATATTCTTTATTTCATCAATAAAAAATTTAGTGACAAACCCAGCTTCAGACTTACTTTTTAATAGAAAAACTCAAAAAAATAGAATAATCATCCATTGCAACAAGATAAAAATGGAGTCCCAATGATCAGGAACATGATTGGGATCCCAAATATCTAAATGAATAAGTTCAAACAAAAGACTGCTGCTATGACTCTGATGATGCTTCCCAAGCTGGCAAGCCTCGTACTGGCAGGAAGAGCGCATGGAAATCTATTGATGGATAGAACACAGCTTCTACAGAGGAAGGTTGCCAAAACAAAGATGCCACAAGTAAGGTGAGACTAATCCAGTGGGAACTGTAGAGGCACCATCACTAGGAGACTGGACCACTCTATAGAGCCCCGCTGCTCACGGTCACATCCAATCACCATGCCCGTGAGTATGTCCTAAAACACAAGAGAAGAGGGGTCGAATATGACACGATAATGCAGATCCTTTGTAATATGATTATCGAAAGAAATTTCATTTGAAAATCGGATGCACATGGAACATTCTGTAGGCGCATGAATGGTGTCAAATCAAATGCCCCCCCACAATGATGACCCATCTACTAGGGGGTATAGATCTGTACGAACTGAATTGTACTCCATCTTCACACAGATGGTAGGAAGCACCAGAGTCCATGATCCACTCTTTCATATCCATCCAGCTACAAGTGGTAAAAGCACTAGCTATACAAGAGGAGCTTGAAGAGGCTCTAGCACAAGGTTTGAAATGTCGCATCGAAACTATATCGATATGCCCGGAAAAGGATACATCGGGGATATATCGACGATATCGGTGGAAATGTCAAAATGGCTCAAAACCCATTTTTTTGTTGTTTTTCGCAAATTAAGATCATCCAATTTATTAAAATAATAACTAACCTACAAATACACACTTATATCACACATATCGATCAATACCCTATATATCTCACATATCGGTCATATCGAACATATCCATGTTAATATTAATAGCTGACTTGTAGATATTGGAAATGGAGTCCATCCAAGTTCTTTGTACACTAAATAACTTACAAATATACACTTAGATCACATATATATATATCATCTATGACCCTTATATCACACATATCGGTCATGTCGAACATATTGTCATTACTGTTGAGTGGTGACTAATAAACATTGGAATTGGAAATAAAAAAGCTAACTTAACGACACTTAGAACATATTTTATTCATGGAAGACAGTGAATGGTATTGAGATGAGTCATTTGATTCAAAATATAGATAATGATTAATGAGACAATGTTTCTTTCGTAGAAATAGCTTTCGTCGATGGAAATGATCTAGTGAATTAAAGAATTAATTACTACACCTAAGTAGTAAATAATCTACTCACAAAATAAATGAAAAACATAAATAAATGCAATATTATAAAAGATATTACAATGAGGAGTTCAGAAGCAAGAGTTTCATGGTGGATCTGTATCACCCCCTTACCATGTTGTCTCTCATAGCGCATTACAGACTCAATGAACTCGCAGTAGTTCACTCATGTCATGTACAAGTACATGACCTTGTAATCCATCACATACTGTGTGTACCGATGGTCATAGATGCCTATGAGTATCGCAAGACTGATGAATAGCACTAGATCCAATATCTCTATGGACACGATAAGGTTGCGAGGTACTGGCTTGAAATCCTTAGGATGACGTTGACAGAATAGGAAAAGATCTCTGTGGCGGAGGAGGCACGATCGTGTAGTAGTCGGGGAAGATACCATAAGGTGAGACTTATGGTCTGGAGCAAGCTAAGCGAGCAGGGACAAGAACAAACTTTCAAGTGTGTACTGTTACTGACCTGACCTACCTAGATGTGGTGGGAAGTACATGTCATCAGTCTGCCCGAATAAGGTGAGACTGAGGTTGAAAGCAAGGAAAAAAGAGTTGAGTTCTTTATCTCGATGGCCTCACTACTATATATCCGTAACAGGGGACCTCATAGCGTATGGATCTAACTTCTTTAGGAATCTTAGAGTATTTTTTAGAAGCTTAGACTCGGCCTTTTAATCTAGTTTCCCTAGCCTTGCGAGCCGAAAGGGCTTTTAACTAGTGGGGCAGTCGGGTTGGCTACTTTGATAGTTTTCATCATTGAAGTTGGTGTATCTGTACCAGATGTACCTATATAATGGAGGTGTATGTGCCTAAAGAGGAGCTTCAGGAGGAGCATGAAAGTATTCTACGAAGAAGCCAAATGATCTCTCATCGCGTGATGATCCATATCCACCCACAGGACACGGTGTTGCTCAACGATAAGGGTTGTCAATGTCCATGCAGCACAAGGAACCTACAGATGATATCAAATCATCAATGTAACTATCTGTATGATGATGACCATATATGTATGCTTTATAATACATAGGTCCGAGGCTAGGACTTGGGACAAATTATCGATGTGTGTTTCCGTGCCGCTCCATATATTCACATCCTGTGTGGAGCCCTTCCTCAAATCGTGTATCATTTAATCCACGACCACCCTCTGCTGACCATGACCCCCTGAATATGTTTCCCCATCACTATATCCACCACGACTGCCAATAGTATCAACATCATCATTTCCACTATCATCATTTGATTTGGATTTGGATTTGGATTTGGAACCAATGGAGAGAATGTCATCAACAATTGCAATAAGCTCCAATCCTCCAAGAGGGTGCATGATTGGGCCGGATCTAGCCATGTAGTGACCAACATCTGTTCCCATTTGTTGGCTTATATTCGGATTTAGCCTTCCTCCTAGTTGATTGAGTATTGGAGCACCATTGGAATCCATCCACCTCTGGAGAATATCTTCAATTGCATCATCATCATCATCATGCAGTTTGAAAATGTATGCAAGATCGATTGGGTCGGTGTAGTCCTCTTTGTCAAGCCTCCCCTTGCATGTTTCACCTTTAGCCTCAAGTTGCAATTGTTAGAAAACAAGAAATGCGGAAGCTGAATCAGAGATAAAGAAATAAAATTTGAAGAACACTGGGATTTTAACATGAACCCCACTCCCTAAGGAGAAGGATGAAACCACAGGAGAACGCCTCAAAGGTTTGATGTATGCATTGCACTTTCTCATCTGATACAGGAGGTCTCGGTCTTCTTATATAGCCTCCACAGAGCCTTCAAGTCCCTCCACAGGTAGATGTAGGACTGAAATCCTGAATGTGGTAGGGATTCATTTACCCATCAATACATATGATGCATATACTTCAACACTCCCCCTCAAGCTGGAGCATGCAATGCTCAGCTTGGACAAACCAAAAGAAATCTTAACTCACAATACAAGATACTACAGGCAATATCAACTCAACGTGCACAACTGTCGGCTGTTGTCGAGGATGTTGCTTCTCTTGTAGTACCGGTGAGGAGGAATAAACGGGATGGAGTGTGAGTTGAACTGAATCTCCTCGTCGGAGAGCATGTGCTCAGTACTGCGCTTGTCAAAGTCACTGCAACTGGAAATGAGTCTCCTCGTTGGAGTACTCTGGCCCGCCACAACATGTGGACAACTGCTCCATCTCTGAAAGGATCGAACTGAAAAGTCGTGGAGACATCCTCGTCGTAGTCCACAGTCGCTGGAGAATGGAGTCTAAAGAAGTCTCCTCATCGGAGAACTGGGTCTCTCCCATACTGGCTTAGAGAATGGGATCTCTACTCTAGAGTCCCTATGAAACCACATGAAAACCCTAACCCATATGGCATAGGGAATGGGATCTCTACTTTGAACTCCCTATGGAACACATGAAAACTCTGTCTTGGAGCCCGGACTTCGTAGGCTTGCCGCCTGGAAGGAAATAGAGGCCTTCGCTGCCTCCGATGGAGATCAGGAGGACGCGAGGAGGTGCGATGAAGCTCCTGTTGGAGCGCCACTTGTTGGAGAGGGAGAAGCGGAGAAGCGGTCGCTTGCTGGAGCGTCGCTTGCTAGAGAAGCAGCCTTCACCATCGGGATTTCGAGGGCAGCGCCAATAGGAGATAGGGCTCCACCTAAGGAGTGGGACTCTGTCTGCTGCTTGGCGGCCTAATCGTAGCAGCGTCGGGGTTCAATATGGGCGACGCAACGATGTGTGTCTGCATGGCATTCTTCAGCATCCTCGCTAGGTGGAGTTGGGGAGTCGCAACTGCTTGGAGATGCGATTGTGTGTTGATGATACGAGTGCAACCGTGACGCCTAGGACTCGATGTCTCCTCCTGGGGGGCTTTTTCCTGGTAAAGAATAAAAACCTATCACATGGATGTGCGCGATGATGTGTGAAGCCTGAAGTTAATATTAGTGACTCTGGATGCTCGAAATCTGAAGTTAATATCGCCTGGATGCACGAGATATGGTGATGGAGATCTGAGCTTCTCATTCCGGGGCTGAGAACAGCGGAGAATTAGGGTTTCAAAAACCCAATCGTCTCGATGATCTTGCTAAAAATAGGGCTTGAAAAAACCTAGAACTCCTCTAGAACATGAACCGATCACATGTGCAAAATCGGGGTTTCAAGAAAACCCTAGAAAACTAGAATTCGAACGATCTTGAGCAATGAACATGAATAATCTCCAAACATCAATCTTCAAGAACAAGAACTCCAAAATCGAATCTCGAACAGAAATAAGAACATGAAAACCTTGAGAATCGAACACGCTATGATTCCATGTTAGAAAATAGACAAGCGGAAGCTGGATCAGAGATAAAGAAATAAAACTTGAAGAAAATCAGAATTTTAACGTGGAACCCTACTCCCTAAGGAGCGGGATGAAACCACAGAGAACGCCTCAAAGGGCAGATGTATGCATTGCACTTTCTCATCTAATATAGGAGGTATGGGGCTTATTATATAGCCTCCACAGAGCCTCCAAGTCCCACTACTGGTATATGTGGAATTAAACTCCTGGATGTGGTAACCCATCAATATATGACGCATATACTCCAATAGTAGTGCACATAAACAAGATCATGGACCATCTACTCTCCCAATATGTTCCGCCTCTTCGAATGAATCAGGTCGAACGTACATGAGTTCCACTCACAACAACTAGCATATGCAGTTTGTGACAATACTTTCACCGCCACCTTTCGTAGGTTGGGAGTCTCAACCCCGTACAGTTACCCCCATTCCGTTGTGGAAAATCCAAAAGAGACAAATCTATAAATAGTAGTAATACATCACAATACAATCAATGGACTTATTCGTCTTTACCAGGAAAAGTATTGCCCGTCCATTGACAGCGGTAACTCTACCGAAGAACCCCAAAGCATCCCTAAAGTACTTGATATGCACATTGTTTGAATTCATAAATTGTCACATAATACTTCTAATAAATATTTTGTTAGACTACTTGGAAACATAAGTCCACTCTATATTCCAAATTACCTCATTCATGCATTGGTTTGCGTTTTTCCATCTTTGACGAGTCCATCATAATTTGAGCATCTGTTAGAAGATCACCAATTCTACCAAGATCGTGCTTATACTTGCACTTGATTGAAGTAATAAGCTGGACACAAGCATGCATAATTCTCAAATTTTAATCCATCAATAGTGTTTTCAAAAACTAAAGAATAGATTCATTTATTACATAACAGCTTTGGGAAGAGGATGCGAGAGCATCTTGGTCCAATGTTCGTCTATGATATCCAACTAGGCTTTGTATCCTTTCTTCCCAAATACTTCTCGAACATTCTCTCTCATGCAATGCATCGCCTCATAGATAATTCTCATTGTTGGCTTTTTATCGCCATCCATGATCTGCGATGCAGGCACAAACGCATCCACAATCTTCGTGACTCATTTTACGTCATCCCAGAAGTGAAAATCATTAATAAATATCTCCACTTTCCCCTCCTTCTGTTCTAGATTTGGGTATCTCGAAATATTCCCCTTGACAACACATGGTTTTCAAACCCGTCTTGTGTTATTTAAGGTTTTGCGACGCTATAAAATTGGTTGCAAAGCATGTGAAGTCAGGCTCACCAATTCTCCATTGCACATCCGCCTCATCAAAGCCAGCACTTTGGAATGATTGAAAATGAAGTGTGGTGATCGTCCTTGCTTGCTCCACCATCTTTGAGACATGCTTCCTCTTGTTAAAGTTCTTCAATATCAAATCGATACAATGTGTAGCACACAGTGTTCAAAAAATAAGGTAGCTGCTAGAATTCATTATTGTTTCACATGTTTTCTTGAAGTTGCTACCATAGTCCGTCACAATGTGGACAATGTTCTCCTTTCCAACATCCTTGATGATGTCATTCATCAACTTCAACAGGTACTTGAGGTCCTTCGCATGATCATATGCATCGATGGACTTCAAAAAACAATCTTCCCATTGGAGTAAATGAGGAAGTTGATGATATTTTTCCTCATGTAGATAATCCACCAATCGGACATCAACGTCACCTCGAACTCTGACCATTGCCTCCTCGGCTCAGTTACGTACTCATTCATCTCCTCCTCCATCATGAGATACTTGTTCATTATCTCGTTAAATGTGAGAGCATTCACCCCCATTCTGGCTACGATGATCTCGTCGATGGCATGCTGCAAAAATGGTCCACTAGCAACATTCGCCGGAATACTTTCCCAGAAAGAGAGCTTGTTGATGGCCTTGTCCATTCTCTCCCTAGCATTTCTAAACATCCCTTCACTATATTCTGCTTCTGATCCTTTCTTAGCATGTATTTCATGGATCCGATCCTCATCAAGAAGGGCTCAACTCCCTTATCCCTATGTTTTTGGGTGGATGGTGGTACTAGTACACCTCCAGAACCACTCCAACTACCATCGGCACCATAGAAGCCACCTCGTGCACCACCTCGCCTCTCAAACTCGATCCTCAATGATTCCTTTTTTGCCCTACTGTAGGCCCTCCTCTCAGCTATGATTTGAATATCAATGGGGTAGATAAAGTCATCGTCATCTAAATCAGAAGGACATTGAACTCTTTCTCAAATATGAATTCCTTGAATTGTTCATCACTTCTTGACCTCTCTATATATTTGTCCTTCCCGCCCAAGTTAGCATTCACCAAGTTCTTTACATCTTTGGGACAATGTCTGCACTTGGCAACATTCTTGTTATTGCCAGCAAAAGGATGCTTCAACCTCGTAATCCTCCCTCCTCCCAACCTCTTCCCACAGAAGTTGCACTGTGGTTTCAATTTGTTGTCATATGGAGCGATGGCATACCTCCAACCAATCTCTCCATTATCCCTATGATCATCAGAACCATCAGATCCCGAATCAGACTGTGAACCAATGATGTTGATTGCTGAAACCTGCAAAGAAATTACACAACATTCGTGAGACATACGATGAGAACAATCAGTTATTTGCTACTTATTTTTTTGTTTTAATTTTTTGATTTATTATATTTATTATTTTTAACACGCTTAATATGCATAAAGTGTGGATATTTAATGTTTAACATACTATCTATGTTTCGATTTATAACTAAAAACATCTTAGATCTAGAGTTGAGGCGACTGATTTCATTACAAACCATGCATGAGAGACAAACCACGAAAATAAATTATAGATATAATGTTTAATTCACATAATTAATAAACTATTTATTTATAATTCACATAAAGGTTCTTAAAATCTTGCTTTCTACGTCGAGAACATGAGATCTGAGTTTCTCCTTTCAAAACATAACTTGATTCCACAACAAAACTCAAAACCCCAAATTAATTCTCTCTATATCACACTAAATACTTCAAATCTTACAAAAAAACTCAAGAATATGCAATACCTAACCAATAGGAACAAAATACCTATAAAATCACCCATTCATTATAAAAATTGGAGAAGATCTAGCATTTTACCTCAAAGAAGCAAGGCAAGCCTTCAATGGACCTTCGAGTATCTCTTCCCAGCAGATGCGAGGGAAATGAGCCCCTATTCCACCCCAAATATTGGGCATATCACCCACTTGGGTAGAACTGCATAATAACTCCATCTATCAGTGATATATCGTCGACACCCGACATATCGTCGATATATCATGACTATATTGTCAATATTCAGGAAATCGAGAGGAGTAATATCGATACTCCCCTCCTGTCGATACTAATATATCGGTGATATATCGTCGATATATCGTGATATTTGGAACCATGCTCTAGCAACGGTTGCAACAATGTCATCAAGACGCGAATCTATAGGAGGAGTCGAATTGTCTGGAGGCTTAATCTGCTCAGCCACATGAGCAGGTGTGGGATATCCATGCTACTAATAGCATGTATCCCCAAGGGTCACGCTGACGTCCACCTCCTCTGCCATATGGACCACGCCCTCTGAACTGAGTGGAGCCTCCTTTGCCACGAGATAAGGCCATCATAGAGGAGGTATGTATGGTGGCAGGAGGTGGGATAGTAATCTTGTTGAAGCGACTGTACGCTTCCTCCATGGGAGGTATGACTGCACCTGTAAGAAGTTGGATGCATGCTACCTCGTACTCAGGATCAAAAACAGCCAAGAAAACTCTAGCATCGTGGAGTTCATGTATGCCATATGCTGCTCAGTAGGCGTGGTCACCGGTATGAAGCTGTGAAGCTTCTCGAACATGCCACGAAGCAAAGAATAGGAAGTATGGAAAGGATGACCATTCGGCTCGGTTCATGTAAATATCAAACTGTAACCGAAGAATCTTAGCCTGATTCTTCGCTTGGTCATATGTAGATGTCAGAATATCTCAAATCGCCTTGGCGATGGGCTGGTTCATAATGTCATTGGCAATCTCTATGTTAAGGGTACTAAAGATCCAAATGCTTGTGTATTGTTGGACATGCGAGCCCACGACGAACCATTGTAAGATAAATGTTATTGCAACTCATTCCCTGATCTGAAATGAATAATAGCTAATTTGCATAATAGGTCCCTTAGTACAATTAAGGTTATGTACCATGGCCATCTTAATGATCATAAAACCGTTGATTCAAATTTTGAATCGTAAAGGTCAGTGCTTGGATGATATCTAAAGAGTAAGATTGAGAACTCATCAAGCACCATCAAGTGATTATTAAGAGAGGATCTCTAGCATGAGAAGTAGATGGCAATTCTTCTCTAAAGGTTGATATCTAACTGGTCTCTCGATGCAGGTCCTCTGGATAGGAATAGAGATTCTGAGGTGTTAGATAAGTTAGGTCAAAGAACTGACTTAACGAAATCGAGATAACCAAGTCCTATGGTGTATATTATCACGATATAGGCACGCATCCCCTGACCAGAGACAGATGTGTTACTATATGTTTGAGTATGTACATTTGACAGACCGATATGTTGATGATCTAATCAAGGTGCTAGTGTGCATACAAGGGCATATGAGTAATATAATCTCCGATAACTGAGTTTTGTTGGCTGTCAAAGAGAGGGGTCGGTTGTAGGAAACCACTCGAAGAAAAATACAATTAATCAAATAAAAAATGGTAAAATATGGAGAGAGAGAGAGAGAGAGACAGAAAGAAAGGAGAAAATAAAGAAAGTCGACTCCTCTCCTAAATTTCAATGTTCACTATCTTTATTTATCCAAGCAAGCATCCCTACGTCGAAAACAAGGAGACAGAAAATTGCACTCATGTTTTTCAAGTGAAGAAAATAATTTTTTGATTTTTTTTATTTCTTTTTCTTCTCTTTTTTGATTTTTAGTTTTTATTCTTTTTATTTGATTTTTCTTTTTCAATTTTTATTTGATTTTCAAAAGGGATATTTTTAAATCAAATTACCTACAATATAGTATATGAAAATAATAGAAGAATATAGGTGATACTATATTGAAGATAGATCGCTCGAGCAGCAGCTCGAGAAGAAATAAAAAAGAACTCAAGATGAATCGTAAATCGAAGATCAAAATACAAATATAAAAGACATAGAAAAATCCTTGAAATTGAAGCAGAATAAAATGTAGAAAAAATTACGACACTAGAATAATGTTCAGATGTGTCATAAATGTCCCAATAGTCCAATGTTCAAAGAAGGAATGAATAAAAAAATACAAGAAAAGCAAATGGGTTTCTTTCAATTAGATCCCTAGTAAGGGACCTAATTGAAAGAAATCTGTGGAATCCTTACAGTTAGGTCCCTGGACAGGGACCTAAATGTAATTAGTTAATCTTCTGGCGGGTCTAAAGGCTAGAGTTCTGTGGGGCTTATTATGCAAATGTTCCACCGATTGGCAGCGGACGGTTGAGATTAAAATGCCTCACGTAATCTGGACCATCCAAACGCTCCACGTGTTAGAAGGTTGTATCTTCTGTTCTTCCCGCAGTTCTTCCTCAATCATGGGTCGGCATCGCTCGATCTTCTTCTCCAGCGATCAACGATGATGCGGCGGCAGTGGTTCTCCTCCAGCAAGGCCAGGAGGAGGTCTCCTACCTCCTCCGAGCTCTCCTACAGTGGGCGAGGTCGAGGAAGACGACGACGACGGCTCGTGGCTCAACTAGGGTTTTGAGGTTCCTGATGTGCTACTGCTCGATAGATTCAGTTAATTAATGAAGAAGATGAGAACTACAGATGATGGTTGAGAAAACAACAATCATCAGTACCTGCAGGAAGTTTTAATGGCTCGATTCCTCAAGGGAATCGACCTTAAGGTCAAAAATTCTTGCAGCAAAATAGGATCCAAATAAAATGATTTCAAATTGAAATTACATAGATGTAGGCTCGAATTGAAGAGAGATTTCAATTGTAGTTTGAAGAAGATTGATTAGGGCACCTAATTGGGGATTAACTAAGCTAATTGGATACGAAAATCAAGGCAAAATGGAAAGGAGGTGAAGAAAGTGCCTGTGAAGAAGAAGGTATAAGACCTTCTTGGTCTCATCTCAACAAGGCGGTTACTCGGATCTCCACAGGGTGTTAGGTGGCGCTGCAAAGCCAAGCAAGGGTTTGGAACTAATCTCCGGTCACCGGTCTTCCACGCGGAACGGTCCTTGGGTGTAGTCACCACTTGAGGCGAGCGGAGCGACCAAGTGATTCTGGTTGAAGGAGTAATTAGTTGTAATGGTGAAGGTTTAGACTAATTTATAGGTCGATCGAAAGGTGGTTGGTAATGATCGAATGGCTGGCGGATATCTAGGTTGTTAGGAGGATTCAATCAATGGTTTGGATGGAATTTAGGATGAAGAACGGATGTGGGACAAATGCTTGAAGAACATCCGATGAAACAAACTTCCAGCCAACAGTTATTGACGAAGAAGCTCCAGGTGTTCACACGTGTCAGCACCGGGTAAGCTGGAATTTGAATTATCTTATAAAGTATATATTAAATAGCAAACAATCTATTTAATAAAAGCTATAAAAAATAAAAAAGTATCGCTAATTAAATTAACTAGTATATTAGATAATTTATTTTTTATAAATAATAAGTATTAAATGCAATATAAATATAATTTTTAATGAATATATATAGTATACTTATTAAATAGTATTTTAATTTTAAATTAAATAAACCATTAAATAACTTATCATTTCTATAAATTATTAATTAATAAAATAATAAATAAAAGGTGTATGCATTTTTCTGGATTTTAATAAATTAATTTAGAAATATAGATAAATACAGGTATAAGTGACATAGTTCAATCTATAAATTAGGGCTTTTGGTTTATTTAAAATATTAGATAAGAATGAAAAATTCTGAAAGAATTTATAAGTAATCTACAAAATCAAGAAAATAAAATTAAAAATTATAAAATCAATAATACTATAAAATGTATGTTCAGAGTAAAATAAATAGCCCAAAAACCTAGTTCTCAATAAGTCCCAAAATCGACTTCTTGCAAACGGACTCCGATTTTAGTGAATCACCATCTTTAATTAGAGATATTATTGTATGAACTTTAAAGGCGAGTAGAGTGAAAATGGATTTCGTATGAGGAAGTTGTGATG
This sequence comes from Ottelia alismoides, assembly GCA_037367405.1. NCBI lineage: Eukaryota > Viridiplantae > Streptophyta > Magnoliopsida > Alismatales > Hydrocharitaceae > Ottelia > Ottelia alismoides. The sequence continues at coordinate 91,573 of JAZKJV010009648.1, read as the reverse complement.
TTCGGAAGTTCAAAAATCGACAATTTGAAAGTTGGAATTCTTGGCATATATACATGTTGAGATTTTGTAAGGATTTTTATTTTTTTATATGCATTTTTAGAAATAAATTGGAGAAGAATTTGGTGAAAAATATGTACAAATGAATTAATTAAAAAAATAATGAATTTTTTGATAAATAATGAATAAAGGAATAATGTTCTAGGTATGTAATTAATTCTTTTTTATGGTTTTCTTCCTTATTTCTCCCCTACTTTCTTTTTTTTCGACTAATCCATGCTGACTTGATCGAAGGGTTAGGTTATAAAAATATATCCTTCGGCTATATTTATATTTTATTTAGTCATATTGTACATATATACATAATTACAGTCTACCTCCTTATTTTCGTTCCTTCTTATTCTTTTATTTTATTTACATGTTTTTATTGCATAAAAATGCATTTTTTCACGAATGATGTTTTTTATAAGAAATGAGAATTAATGCATTTGTTAAGGATTTTAGGACAAAATGCACAAGAAAAGTTAATGAATCATGGATACATCAACCTCCTATATTTAAACTTTGCTAGTCCCTTAGCAAACACTTATTTGAAGAATAAAGGAAAAAGAAAGAAAGTTAGAATGAATTTGTTTTCCGAAACCAATTCATGAGAACAGACAAAGGACAGAGCTTGATCGAGCCTAAAACAAGCATTTTGTCAGAGCCTTAAGTAGGATTGGGGTTTTAATCTCAACAGTCCTCAAGTTCTACAAATTCTTATTGAGGTTCATCTAAACAACTAGCTCAGATCCACTTATCCATATCGCTAACTTTATCAAGCTTGAATTCAATTTGTATGGTGTGTGAATTGTGTTAGCTCTTCATGCTTAAAGAAGCCGAAGCAACCGCCCATCCCAATAATACACTCCCATAGGTTCCTCATCCAGGTACTTTTTCCTCGTGGAGGGAGGTATCTCCTTCTAAGGTCAGGTCGTGTTGTGGCCACAATCGAGGAGAGAGAATGTAGAAGATTGAGAAAGAACTGGAGTGTGACCAATGTAGTCGCATCTCCTTGTGAAGCACAGCCGGTGTAGCTAAGTCTCCCCTAAGATGTGCAGGCTTTTGAAAGCTTGGACCATTGTGGTCATATTTGTAATTGGTGGCTTTCTTTTTTGGTAGAGTTTGTAATGTTGCTTGCACTGTATCAATCTTTTGTACCTCGACGGATATAGAATCTTTATATTCCGTCCATTTTTTGAGGTCTTGGAAATTTTGTACCAACAGATCCTTCCCTCATTCGAAGCTTTATTTCATCTCCACAACTCCCGACTTTAGACGTCCGCGCCACTAGACAAGGATGAAAATGCACCACTAAAACGAACTGCCCTTCGCAACCCCGTGCAAGTCGAGCTAAATGCAAAGTGCATGTGTCCAAAATTGATTCATTGTTGGAGAGTTAAACGGATGAAACCAAGCGTTCTACTTAGGCAAGTTTAAAGTTGAATTCTCAAATATGGTCTCATGGAACCCAAAAGTTTAAGTCATAAACCCGAAGAGTCTAAATTCCAGTTCCTAACTAGGCTACCTACAATGAGAGTCAAAGTCCATAATCAAGCTCCATCCTTTAGACTATTCCCAATCTTTAGTTCGAGAATCAAATTTATTCTGAAAAATGCTTATGCAAATGCAACCATTTTTTTGTGAAACATATTTTTCTAAATTTTACTCATATATGGATTTTAAAGATTTTGCATTTTTTTATGAATTTTAGATCTTTGTAGTTTTATGGATTTTTTTTATTTTTATAAACAAGTATATTTACAAGAAATTTTGCAAGATAAATCACAAATATTTTATGCGAATTAAATAACTAATGTATTTTACAAAATTCATATACAAGGATTCTAAAGATTGAGTTATTTACACATACTTTAATAAATAGAGTTTAAAATAAGTATTATATATATTAGATACAAAATTTAAATTAAGATTTTAAATATGAATTTTACAAACATTTACTTATTTACAAGGATTTATAAACAATAAATAATGGATTTTAAATAAAAATTAACCATTATCCACTTTTTATGCATCTGATAGATATAGAAAATACATAAAAGTATGAGTTATGGACAAATGTGTATATAGAATATATAAACGCACCCCCTTATACTTAGTTTGTGTTATGTCCTCGTGGCATCAAAAGAGAAAAAAGGGCATAACGCATGCTAAGAAAAAGTATGTGAAAAGGAAAAAAATGTGAAGTCAATTAACCTCCTATACTTACAATCAGGTCATCGTAAGTATAGTGGAAGACAAAAAAATGAGGTGAATGAGGGCAAGGAATATATACACGAAGGAATAAAAGAAAAAGAAGAAACGAAATCACCGAAATCACTCGGTCCCCCCTATACTTAGGACTAGGCATCCTAAGTATAGAAAGGTTGGCCAAAAATTAGGGACCAATGATTAGTGTAAAAGAAAGGAAAATAATAGAAAAATAAAAAGAACATAATCAAAAAATGCAAATCAATGGGCAATCGGTCCCCCCCTATGCTTAGAATCTAGTATCGTAAGTATAAAGACGAGCAAAAAATGGTGGTGATTGGGATCTATGAGAATATACAAGTGGTGTACTCAAAAACTGAAAGGCTCACAGATCTTTGTACAGGACAAAATGAAGTGGAGGAGTAGTCATGAATCATGTACATAGTAGATCATCTCAACTTGGGTCGTACGGAATCATATGTTGTCCAATCATGTACCAATCCCTGGCTGGTCTAGTAGAGATGCCTCTGTAAGTAAACTCTGTATGTGCCATAGCTCTCTCAACTGAAAAGTATGTCTTTGGAGTCAGACTACAGAAGGTGTCTATATGTGTATCTATTACACCATCCGACTCTCTACACTGAATAGATCGAATAATAATCGATTGACTCTCGTGTTGAAATATGTTTGCTCACAATCTGCATCACTGAGATGTCTACTGCAACTGATTGCTCATCTGTTTCTGAAATAATCTATGTGTCTGCATGTGAACAGTCGTCTAAAGAACTAGGTACCACGTAATCTACCACCTCCTCGTATAGGATATCATGGGTATCAAAATAAACGCTCTTAAGATCAAGGGACTGCATCTCATCTATGTGTTGACAATCATCTGCAATGACGGTGTCCTCTTATGTGAATGACAATACTGATCTAGGGCTGCTATATCCTCTCGCCATCTCAATGTGTACCTCTCCGTTGTCACTATGGAATGATACTCTCCCAAAATCATAATCAAAGAAAGCCTTCGCGGTCTACAAGAAAGGCCTCACGAGAATGATTGGATCAAGGTGTAACTACGGCGGGCACGTCATGTCTAGGACTGTAAAGTCCACTGGAAATTGCAAGCCCTGAACGGTCACGATAATATTCATCAGCATGCCTCTAGGTCTCTTCACAGATCGATATGCAAACTGAAGTACCTCTCGTGAATTGTAAAGAGGACCTAGCTTGAGCTTATCAAGTAAAGAAGATGGTAATAGATTAATCGAAGAACCATTATCTAAGAGAGTATGATCGAATGCGGCATCTAAAATCTCACATCTGACATAGCGAGCTCTTGAATCTCTCTTTTTCTTGGGTACCTTGTTCTGAATAGTACATAAAGTTGCCTTAGTCAATACATGTTTCTCAACTCGTTATTCCCTTTCCTACGTGTATTACATTTGTTCCTTAACTGATTCTTAAGCATAGGAAAATGATCTAAGGCATAGTGAAGTGGAATCTTCAAGAATATGTGATCTTTCAATAATCGTTTTGTTTCTGGAGTAACATGATTCTTTTTGGAATTTTTCGTTCCTTTTCCATACAAAGCATCGTGAAAAGGAACGATTTCAGGAATGACAAATTTTTCCTTTTTATTCATATCAACAAAAGTGAAATCAGCATATACATCAGGAGTCTTAGAAGTATGTACAAAACTCTCGAATATGGGGAAAGAAGAAGAATCATCAGGAGTGTATGTATGGTGTGGCGTGGTATCATCTTCTGAGTACTTTGTGTCCATATCAACAGTCTCTGCATCGCTCCCAAATAACATCATCATGGACATCATGCTAGTCCTCATCGTGGTGGTCCTCCTCAGTATCAGAATGTGTAATGTCATCATGGATAGGCTCTCGATCCTCATCATGTGCCATCTCCTCCTCTAAATCAGGTGCTCGTGGATGTCTATCACTCCTGAGATGAATGAAATAGATAAAAAATCAACAAAATTATCCATACTTGTGGTGGTGTCTACCTGATCCCTGTGTCGCCTCTTGTTATTCGGATTCATCAGAGTCTTAACTGGGAGAGTGGTATTGGGCGTGGCTAACTCATCCAGACGATGGTTAACCAAGTCCATCTATGTCCTATGAGTACTCTTGAGTGTGCAATCATATCCATGATTCGGTTCAGTGCTAGGGACTGTAAAGATAATTCTGACTCTTTGTGTTGTCCTTGGTTATCTACTCTTTCCTGTCTAGGAGTGTGCTATTGTAGTGTATAAGGTTGAGGATATCTCTGTTGTGTAAAAGAAGATTGTTGCTGCTGGTGGTGATGATAAGTTTGTGAATGTGTAGCAGAATACTAATAAGAATGTGGTCTCTGATAAAAATGCTAGTGAGATTGCTGCTGCATGTAATGTTGATGATGCTGGAAATGTGGAGATGGACACTCATGCTGTTAATGCATGTGTTGCTGCTGATGTACGCTCTGAGGTGTAGATTGATACTGAACAGGAGCGTACCAAATCCTGTTGATCTCAATAGTGGAGTGAAGATCAACATCATCATCTACAAGGCTCATGATCTGACTTGACGAATCCCCATGCCAATCTAACTGGGGAGGCTCAGTAGGTTGTACCGGCCCGCTCTTAATGTATTGAATCTGACGGGTGGGAGGAGTGGGTAAAGATCTCTGAATAAGATAAGAAGTAGAAGAAGTGCATGACTACTGGTACTGAAGCTGCAGGTCACTCACCTTCTTCGTCAAATCACTCAACTACTATGGAAGTGATGAGAGTTTCTCCAACTCTGACAGCGGTTGTAAATACTGAACTTGCTTCTAAATCACGTCGACCATAAGCTTCTCACTAATGAATCCCATGTCTAATCGTGAATTAGAATATGAAACATGAGCCACCTTCTGATGATCTCGGTGGTGTGGTGGTTGTGGGCCTTTTGGAATGCACGAGTAGAATCAATAACACGGGAATTCCCCGTCATCCCCTTAAAGATGGATCAAACTGACTCGACATCCCTATTCAGATAGCTACTGCCACATACGACGCTCACTTGGCCCTGAACATCCCGGCTGGAGTCCTCCAAAATAATTCTTAACAAGTACCTTCAAAGGTATCTCGTGATGAGGGCATCTCTCAGTCAAATCTTTGAATCGATCACATGCCTCATGGAACAACTCATGTGGAAGCTATGGAACGACTTATGTGGAAGCTATGTAAAGTTGGAGATCTGAATCCTCATCATATTCGTCTGTCCCAGAGAAAAATATTTACGCAGGAAAGTGGACTTCAAATCGTCCCGTGTAGAAATCTCCCTCCCCAAATGACTCAACCAGCAAAGCACCTTATTTTCTAAGGCGAAAGGGAAGGTCTTGAGGCGTATAGCCTCTTGCATAACTCCTGAAAAACTAGTCAGTCCGCATATCATCTCGAACTGATGCAAAAAGGTGAACGACTCCTCTGGAGTGTTCCCATAGAACTTGGGATGCAATGAAATGTAGAATGGTCTAAAACTTGTATAACCCTTAATTCGGTAGTAACCAAATCCCATGGTGTAGCATCCTAGCTCTCGGGTCATATTCATCTCTCAATGTCGCGGGAACCATGGCAGGTAGTGGCGGATTCCCGACCCCTACTCTCAGCATAGTAATCTCAGCTCCAAGCTCATCCTGGACTCTACGTTGATCTCTTATCTGTAAGCTCATCTGTTGGAGTGTGTCTAGAATCCCATCTGTAATATCCGAAGCTAGATCGGGTCTCTCATATGTATGTAACTCATCCATCTGTCTGTCCTCAACAACTCTATCCCTAACTGGTGCCTTCCCACTAGCCATGTCCGTCGAATCCTCTAGGAAGGAAAAAAATCTCATAAGAACTCTGTGAAAATATGCAGGAGAAATAAACGAAACACCGAGGCGTGGGTCTATCTCAACTAAAGAGTTGGGAGGCGAGGAAATCTGGGTATTACTCATCTTCTGACTATAGAGATATATGTTATTCTCTTTTTGTACCTTTTCGTATTTTCTTTTCCCGGTTGGACTCTTTATTTAATTTACCCATAGGCTACTCTCCTATATAAGAGAGCCTAGGGCGTATAGAATAAACAACTCTTTTATTTTTCCCAACATGGTATCAGAGCGACGATCCTAGACTGGAGTTTTCAAACCAAACCCTAACCCTAGCCCCCACTTCCAAGCCCTTCGCGCCACCTCGACCTCTATGCATCGCCGCCTCGGCCTCCGTGCATCACCGCCTCGGTCTCCTGCACGGTCCTAGGCCCCTGTACGCCGTCATCTCAGCCTTCCACATGGTCTTGCGCGCTGCCCCTGTATAGCCCGTGTGGGTCTGCGCGTAGCCCACGCGCGTCTCCTGCGCACCCAAGCATCGCACCTTCGGTGCGGGTTCTCCTGTACATGTAAGGCTTCGGTTAGCGTTGCCCAGGCACCGCGCCTTCTCCGGTGCGGGTTCTTCTGTGCATCGCCCAGGCACATCGCCGTTTCCTGTGTGCCTAACTCCTGCGCGTGTGTGTCCTGCGTGCGTACGCATGCAGCCCTAACTCTGCGTGTGCGCACGTGCGCATACTTCAGTGGTTGTGCGAGCGGTCTCATATCCTAGGGTTCTCCTAACCCTAGGGTAGCTTCGTGATAGAGGAGACTATTGCTCGAGTTTTCAAGCCTATGGGTTTGGTTGCTTGAGTCTACACATGCAACTAAACCCGTGAATGTCCGTGTAGACGATCATATCTTTAGTCTACTACCCTAGTCTTCTATTATCATCATGTAAGAGTGCAAGGCAGATATTCAATCTACAGGCGCCTTCAGAGGTCCAACGCCCATTATAAAGATGGATGGGTCAAACTACGAACTGTGGGCAATGCAGTTCATGAGTATGACGAAGTCAACCGGTAAGAAGCACATTCTTACTGAGGAAGAGACTGCTAAAAAGACTGGGGTCAACGCCTCATGGGAGGCAGATGATGCATATGCCAAGGTTTGGCTATCAGGGACTCTGGCTACTGAGATTGCCAACGATATTCTCCATCAACCCACAACAAAAGCAATGTGGGGCATTCTGACTGCTACATATTCACAGGCAAAGAATGAGATGAAGATTCTGCAACTACAGCATGATATCTTCACAATCAAACAGAATGGCCAGCCCTTACACTCACTATACACGTCTTTACGTGGAATGTTCGAGAAGCTCTACAGCTTCGTGCCTCTCACAGCCACTCCTGAGTAATATAAGACATACCGTAAAGCAACTATGGTTGGCGTATTCCTGGTAGCCCTTGATCCAGAGTACGAGGCGACACGTTCTTAGATCTTGATAGATTCCACTATTCCTCTGATGGAGGAAGCATTTCATAGACTGAGTCGTATTACTGTTCCTTCATACACAGAAATTTTATCACAAGACAGGCTGCGAAAATTGAAATGCTAAAATTTTCACGCACCCAATCGAACCCAAATCTTCGTAGGTTCATGGATCTCATCCAAAACCTTCGACAACCTGGCTCTGATACCACTTGAAGGATACGAAGAAATCCTCAAATGCATCACGGAAGCGTGATGATCGCATCGAATGCAATCTCCGAGCAACAGAAATTAAAACTTTTTTTGTGACGAAACCACATGATCCAAGAACACTTTTTGGATCGTTTTGTCTAAACCATAAATAAGTAATAGGATTACCTCTTGAAGCGTGGTTGCGATCGAGTCTCTAAACAAAGAGACCACCTGTCTCAAGTCCGATCTGATGGAGGAGACGCTTGCGAGCGCGGGGATGAATCGCGTGCTCCTCGCAATCCATGTTGATGATCCAAGCAGCGGATCTCCTGATCTCGTCACACGAGATCCAACATCTTCTTCACGAGCGAGACACACCGAAGGAGATGGAGATCTATGAGTAGATGATACGGCAACATAACGACGATGTTGTGTCGATGACGACTCTCACAATGGCTCCATGGTGGACGGCCATTATAAGAGAGAGAGGCTTTGGCGTGTGGAGAAAAGAGAGAGAGCATTCATTATTATCTTGTATCATGAAGAGCAATGGATGCCTCTTCTTATAAAGGGTTTTGGGAGTACATGGATCCCAATCCATGTACAATACTCAATCAATGGTTGAGATTGATTTGTGTTTCTTTCAATGGCTATGATCTTGTTGTAAAAACACAACAACAATTAATTTAATTTAAAATATATCGATAAATCAATATATTTAAATTCAAATCAAATCAATTAATTATCCTTGGAGATAATGAGGAGATAAACCATATCCCCTAAAAAGAGGGGATGGCTACCAACATCTCATGAGATCTGATTATCTCATGAGATCTCATTATCTCATAAGATACATTATCACATGATATCTCTAGGATTTACAACAACAATTGTTGTAAATTATTTCACAAATATAATTCATAATTATCTTGTGAAATATTGCAATCATGTCATTGGAAAAATGTGAATCACATTCGCATCCAAACAAATGTAAATTATATTTTAATTAATCATCCAAAGTGACTCCAATTCACATCAATAATTAATCAACAAATATAAATCACAAATAGCTCTGTTATATATTATAAATCACATTTATAATATATATGATTAATATGGATAGTGCTATCCATATTATTCATATCCATGATAATTAAATCGTATATAATCATCTTTGATCTCTATTCTCATGTGCCAAAATAATATGAATCACATTCACATTATTCACATCTTTGATAATTAAATCACATTTAATTATCTCAGATAACTCTCCTTATAATATGAATCAAATTCATATAATCCATGATAATTAAATCACATTTGTTTATCAATTTTCTTGAAACTCAGATACATATATCAACAATGAAATTATCCATAAACTCTTTCAAGGATAATGCACTTTCTCTGCAGATACTTGGAGATAAGGAGATGGCGATTGTATTGTTCCACGTATAGTGACTTGGATATTGAGATAACATCTCAAATCCAGATCTCGGGCCTCCCATAGATGCTTGATTAAAACAAGACCGCAAATCTAATCTTCTCATTGCATCTGAATCACATTCAGATCAATGTCCAACATTTGGACCAAGATCAGATTACTTCTCTACTGAGAGGAGCCACTAAAATCAAGACCCGTTTCATCACTCCCTAGAAATGGAAGCGTCATGGTTATACAATCGTTTATGATCACATCACCCTCAAGTATTCTCAATACATGTACATCCTGCATACTGGAAGACTCAGAAAAAACCCGAAGTATTAGATCACTTTATACTATCTACTTCAGGGTTTTACCAGTAAGTTTCTCATTTGATCATTGGGAGTTGGTATCGATCATATACTTTCCAAAAGTATATATCATACCTAGGTCTTAATCATATACTTTCCAAAAGTATATATCAAACCTACAAATTCAGTCAAGCTTCCAAAGCGAGACGACCGTGCACGGAATTTGATCCTTCCCAATATCTCATGAGTGAGCTCATGTCTTCCGGTTCAGTAATGAACCTGTATGATCCCTTTGAGAGATCGTATACTTATATTCCCTTGCATGCACACCAGCGTGCTGGTGTATAGACCTTGGTTAGGTCATCAACCTATTAGTCTGCCAAATGTACATACTCAAACATATAGTAACACATCTCTCTCCGGTTAGAGGATGCGTGCCTGTATCGTGACAGCATATGATATAGGACTTTGGTTTTCTCGATCTTGTTAAGTCAACTCTTTGAATTAACTAATCTGACACCTCCGAATCTCTATTCCTATGCAAAGGACCTGCATCAAGAGGTCGGTCAGATATCAGCCTATGTGAGAAATGATTGCCATCTCCTACTCAGGCTGGAGATCATCTCTTAGCAATCATTTGACGGTACTTGATGAGTCCTCAATCTAACTCTTTAGATATTCATCCAAGCACCACCCTCTATGATTCAATAATTGAATCAACAACTGCATGATCATTAAGATAGCCATGGTACATAACCCTAATTGTACTAAGGGACTTATTATGCAAATTAGTAATTCTTCATTTCAGATCAGGGAATGATATTTGCAATAAAATTTATTGCATAATGGTTCGCCGTGGGCTCGCATGTCCAACAATCTCCCACTTCAAAGAGCCATTAATGGGCTAATCATTTAAACCCACACTCATGTGACAATCATAGGCTATTTAGAAAATAGCTAGGTAAGCTGATTAGTCATTCTATTCCTACGAGACTACGCCAAGTCCTTTTACGGCACTTGCATATCCCCAGTAACAGTGCTCGCATCTAATGCGAATGTTGCATCTTATGCAACCAATACTCAATCTTGTTAGTTATAGTGTCCTTGATACTACATCTTAATAATTATCATAACCAGTATTTCCATAATCCTTATCAGAATACCTTTATTCATGGAGATCTCTATATCCTAAGGCATCTACAGTTAAGACCTTTTAGATCTCTATCTATAAAGTCTTAAGTTTTTGAAGATAAGACTTTGAGATCATTATCTCAAAAATCTTGTCATCTATGAAGATTTTGTTATTATTGCAACCAAGTGTTTTCTCTCCATAGTAGGATTATCAACACTTTACTACTCCCACTGCATGGCAGATATCTGGCTTTTGTACACATCTAGCATACACTCAGCTTCTTCTAACTGATGCACAAGTGCAAGCAATTCTAGCATTCACTTCCTCAACTCTTTGAGGTGTTATCTCTTCAGATAGGTCAGTACCATATCTTAAGGGAAGGGAGCGTTACTTGGTATTTTCCAAGAATGGAACATTTTCAAGGTGTACTACAAATGTGACGGTCCCAATAGCCTCTTTTCTTTGCTTCTGAACACCTTCAGAACTCAGATCTAAGAGGTATCTTTGAAATCATATTTCAAGATATGGAATAGTCAGTCTATAAAACACTTATTATCATCCTTATATCATTTTAAAATGATTAGGATATTATCTACATTTAGCACGATGAACACAATAACACTCCCACTAAGCTTCACATGGTTCATCAAGATTCTATCTAAAATCATAACATTTATAATTTCATCAAATCTTATGTTCCAGCTTCAAGAAGCTTATTTGAGTCCATAGATGGACTTCTTTAGCTTGCACATCTTGCTTTCCTCTACCATGAAGCCCTGGGGCTACTTCATGTGAACATCCTAAGAGAGGTATTCATAGAGGAATACAATATTGACTTACATCTTAAAGATGCCATAGTCAAGTTATGTAGCCATAGTTAGCAATATTCTGATGAGTTCAAGCATGGTCATTGAAGATCAAGTCTCATTGCAAGCAATGTCTTTTTTTCAATATGTAGCTCATGGCTACAACCCGTGCTTTGAAGGTCTATACCTTCTCATCAGGTTCCCTTTCTCTTGAAGATCCATTTACACCTTAACGGGTCTTACCCTTATAGGTGCATCCTCGAGGGTCCATATACAATACTTGTATATGAAGTCTACTTTAGATTTTATTGCTAATATCCATCTTTCCATGTCATGATCTTCACAAGCTTCATTACATGAAGTAAGATTATTGTCAGACTTAATCGACACATGGAATACATCCTCAAACTCATTTGAAGAAGTATTAGTGTTTCATCTTTAATTGTCCTTTTAGTTCCCGATTTCAGGAGCCTCATTATCTTCTCAAGATTAAATGTGTTCCTTTACTTCATTTTCATCTTGATTCTCAAGAGTCTAAACATCTAAGAACCACATTCTTAGAGATGAGATATTTTAAGAATCTCAAAGTCATAAAGTAGGTATCCCATACCATTCTTTATTTTCCTAATGAAGTAGTACTCTCTGGTGCTAGATTCCAGCTTACTTGCATGGAACCTTATTAAGGATATATAATGTAGTCTCTACTACATATATACCTGAAAACTAACAGGTAATTAAGCTAAGATTCATCAATGATCAAATCATGTCAAGCATGATTAAAATTGTATCTCCTTACAACTCTATTGAGTTTAGGTTTATCAGGAGGAGTGAGATAGAAATGCCATTCATATCTCCATAAGGTATTCTTTGAATTTTATCTAACAGGTACAAGCTACCTAGCTTAGATCAAATTCATTTCATGTTTCTTCAAACTTTGGTTCTAAATCAAAATTGTGACATCTTTGAACATTTCAAAGGCTTCTTAGGTAAAGATAAGAAATCTCATATCATACATACTCATCAATAGATATTACATATCCATAATGTTTATTATGATATAAATGATCCACATACATCAATATGTATGAGATCTTGAATACCTCGACATCTAACACCATTCCCAGAGAAGGGTGTATTGGACATTTTACTTTGAATACTATATTCACAAGTATGTAAGATTTGAAATTTTAGACATTCTAAAGTTTCTTATCTTACTAGTCCATTGATCTCATCAACAGACATACGCCCAAAACTTGATGCCAGATCATTGTAAAATGATCTTCATCCTCCTATTGATCTTTTAAAGGTTTAATTTTCAGTTTTAGAAATCTTAATGAACCATTCATCAATTTTCTAATTTAGTAGAGTCCACTAGATGCCAGATTACTATCTGAAATATATCCATCATAACTCTTTATGATAGGTTTATTCCAGAATTCATGTTTATTTCCAATTCTTGGAAATAAACTATGAGTGTATTCTAATATCCAGGTCATAAAGACATTCTCTAAGTCAAAAGGCTCCCACTGAAATAATGACGTCTGTAAATCCAATAGATAGTGTTGCAACAATTGCATCAATATCCATGTAGATGACTATTAAACCTGAATATCAAATTCCAGTCTTTTAAAACATATGCAACCAATTGCAAGTGTCATTAAAAGATTGGACTACAATTATTAGACTTTATCTTATCAAATAAGTAAGTCAATGTCAATGATTATATGTAGATTATTCTGATGCTTTATCTGAGTCCTTCACTAAGGATTCTAGACAGGCTTGACAGTCATACTATCAACACATCATCTTATTGCAGTATTAGTATTCATCCAACTCTTAGGATGTCATATGGAAGTCATAGAAGTCTGGTCAACTCTTTGACTATCCTTTTCATCTTAGGTCTGACACATGCTTCCACTGCGCTCCCTTTATCTATAAACAACCATTGCTTAAGACTAAGGATCTCTTATGTTAAATTCAAAAAGAATTCAATGTAAGAGCGTTTCAACATTTATACATGCTTCACTAAATTTATACAATATGAATATTATGCAGCTTCATGAATGACTAGAGTATAGACAGTAGAATGATGACACTCATCATGTCTACATCCATCTAGATTCTTAAAACATTGGTTCAGGTAGGTATTTAAATATTTTGAATACATCATCTCTTAGAGAGCTACAATTCTGCATGATGCAGTGAACCATGTCATTCATGATAAATGTCAAGAGCACATATGTATGCCAGAACATCTTCTTAGTTTTATAAGGATTATTTGACAATTACGATCATCATCGACATGTCACATCCAAAGTACACTCGATGAAAGATCAAGACTATAGAGACGTACAAACCCTAAGGTGATGTCTTATTGTCTTATTTAATTATCATTCCTCATTATGTTGAGGAAACTTGCACATTACAACCACATACATTATGTGTCCAACTGCAAGTATAATATCTGGATCATGAGTCCAATCCATGATATTTTACTGGTTATTATTGAGTATAACATTGAGTGGGTTTAATGAAGGATTATCTGAAATAAGAAATTTGCATAATTTTATATATATATACATATTTTACTTTGATTTAGGAGTTTTTATATCAAAGTTGTCTTGCCTTGTCAACACTGAAAGTTCATTCCCTTAATCACTTTCAATGTAAGAGATATACTTACCATTATATCTCAAGCAAGATCTGGGATCTCCTTCCTTATCTTTGTCACATACCAATAATAAGAGAACTTGTGACTCTGATAAAAAGAAGCGGGAACGCATTCCACCTTGCAAGTCCAACTTGCATCTCCCAATTCGGTCTTTAACACCCGGGCCCACCACCCCTAAGGTGATGTTGACCCGTCATTAATTGAACCAACCGTCAACAGGCTTAATACTCGTTATACACAATCCAATATCGCCCCAATAATATGAGGACTCGATATTGGGGTCATTACGTATACGGCCTTACTCTTTCGAGAAGCGAAGAGTCCGATCCAAATGGATTGTATGCAGGAGCTGTCACTTCGGACAGGCGTCTCCTACATACAATATATGGCGACGGAACCCTTCACCTTGACGGGAAACCATGGATGTCACTTATGTGATCCTCCATATTATATTCAAATTCTAATTAATCATCATGAATCACATTCATTTTGATCAATTCTTCCAAAGGAAATAACACATCTATTTATAATAGAGTGTCTTAATTTTAATTGGATTCCAATTAATCTAATCATATTAAATTAATGATCCAATTAATATCCAACAACATTCTTAGTTGTTACTTGAATTATGGTAATATCTCAAATACGTATTATTTCGAATTTTAATAATTAGAAATACATCATGATTTCTGAAGCATTATACCAACCCTACCCGTTGTCATGGCCAGTACCGACGGGAGTGGAACAGACCACACACGGTGCAACTTGCTACCCCAACGCTCCCCGACTAGGCACCATATCCGCCTCGGGAAAGGATAATGCAAAAATTAGATCACTTTGTACTTGAGATGATCATCGATTTTTCAACCAAAATTATACCATAATATTCATCAAAACCATTTTGATAATATTATAAGGAGATTTGCTAAACAAATCCCCAATCCTATTCAAGCAACAAGGTTTTGCATGTAAAAGTTGTCCTACAACTATTGTAGGATAAACTAGAGTTTTTCATGAAAACAATGTTTCTTGAAAAGTTCATATTAACCAATTATGATCAAGATCAACTATCTCATCATTTTTGTTAACGCAATGTCATTCAAGAAAATAATTATCATCTTTAAATATTTCACAAATATTTATCAATAATTATTTCAAAAAATTAACAATTAATTTTTATCAATTTATTTGAATGACTATCACAAGGTTCATGATCAAGTTTGCTAATTTCCAGCAATGACCCCTACTCACTACAATTAACATAACTCGGTCAATTTAAATCCAATTAATGAAAACTAAATTTATTTTGTTCGCCAATTTGATTTAAAATAGAACCCAAATGATAATTATGCATTTTCAGGCGTTTAGGATATGTAAATAACTCTTTAATTACGTCACTAACCATCATTCCCGAAACAATGGATATATGGTTATTAAAAACATCATAACTTGAGTTATCAGATTCCAAATCACGCAAACTCAAATCCTATTGTGTCCTTAATTAATGGGGAACATTATTCAATTTAAAATTTCGTGTTTAAACATTTTCAACAAGGCCAAAATTTTATCACAAGATAGGCTGCGAAAATTGAAATGCTAAAATTTTCACGAACCCAATCGAGCCAAAATCTTCGTAGGTTCATGGATCTCATCCAAAACCTTCGACAACCTGGCTCTGATACCACTTGAAGGATATGGAGAAAATCCTCAAGCGCATCAAGGAAGCATGATGATCGCATCGAATGCGATCGGGAGTGACTAGTCGCACTAGTCGCTCCGGCCAGCGGAAATTAATTTTTTTATGTGACGAAACCACATGATCCAAGAACACTTCTCGGATCGTTTTGTCTAAACCACAAGCAAGTAATAGGATTACCTCTTGAAGCGTGGTTGCGATCGAGTCTCTAAATAAAGAGACCTCCTATCTCAAGTCCGATCCGACGGAGGAGACGCTTGCAAGCGCGGGGATGCTACGCGTGCTCCTCGCAATCCATGTTGATGATCCAAGCGGTGGATCTCCTGATCTCATCACACGAGATCCAACATCTTCTTTACGAGCGAGACGCACCGAAGGAGAGGAGATCCATGAGTAGATGATCCGGCAGCATAACGACGATGCTGCGTCGATGACGACTCTCACAATGGCTCCATGGTGGACGGCCATTATAAGAGAGAGAGGCTTTGGCATGTGGAGAAAAGAGAGAGAGAGAGAGCATTCATTATTATCTTATATCATGAAGAGCAATGGATGCCTCTTCTTATTTAGGGTTTTGGGAGTACAAGGATCTCAATCCATGTACAACTCAATCAATGGTTGAGATTGATTTGTGTTTCTTTCAATGGCTATAATCTTGTTGTAAAAACACAACTATTAATTTAATTTAATTTAATATATATCGATAAATCAATATATTTAAATTCAAATCAAATCAATTATTATCCTTGGAGATAATGAGGAGATAAACCATATCCCCTAAAAAGGGGGATGGCTACCAACATCTCATGAGATCTCATTATCTCATGAGATCTCATTATCTCATGAGATACATTATCTCATGATATCTCCAGGATTTACAACAACAATTGTTGTAAATTATTTCACAAAGATAATTCATAATTATCTTGTGAAATATTGCAATCATGCCATTGGAAAAATGTAAATCACATTCACATTCCAAAATAAAATGTAAATTATATTTTAATTAATCATCCAATGTGAATCCAATTCACATCAATAATTAATCAACAAATATAAATCACAGATAGCTCTCTCTTATATATTATAAATCACATTTATAATATATATATTATTAATATGGATAGTGCTATCCATATTATTCATATATTTAATAATTAAATCGTGTTTAATCATCTTTGATCTCTATTCTCATGAGCCAAAATAATATGAATCACATTCACATTATTCACATCTTTGATAATTAAATCACATTTAGTTATCTCGAATAACTCTCCTTATAATATGAATCAAATTCATATTATCCATGATAATTAAATCACATTTAATTATCAATTTTCTTGAAGCTCTAATACATATATCAAAAATGAAATTATCCATGAACTCTTTCAAGGATAATGCGCTTTCTCCGCAGATACTTGGAGATAAGGACAGGGCGATTGTACTGTTCCATGTATAGTGACTTGGATATTGAGATCACATCTCAAATCCAGATTTCAGGCCTCCCATAGATGCTTGATTAAAACAAGACCGCAAATCTAATCTTCTCATTGCATCTGAATCACATTCAGATCAATGTCCAACATTTGGACCAAGATCAGATTACTGCTCTACTGAGAGGAGCCACTAAAATCCAGACCCGTTTCATCACTCCCTAAGAATAGAAGCGTCATGGTTATACAATCGTTTATGATCACATCACCCTCAGGTATTCCCAATACCTGTACATCCTGCATACTGGAAGACTCAGAATAAACCTGAAGTATTAGATTAACTTTATACTGTCTACTTCAAGGTTTTATCACTAAGTTTCTCATTTGATCATTGGGAGTTGGTATCGATCATATGCTTTCCAAAAGCATATATCATACCTAGGTCTTGATCATATACTTTCCAAAAGTATATATCAAACTTACAAATTCAGTCAAGCTTCCAAAGTGAGACGACCATGCACGGAATTTGATCCTTCCCAATATCTCATGAGTGAGCTCATGTCTTCCAGTTCAGTAATGAACCTGTATGATCCCTTTGAGAGATCGTATTACTCATATGCCCTTGCATGAACACCAGCGTACCCGTGTATAGACCTTGGTTAGGTCATCAACCTATTAGTCTGCCAAATGTACATACTCAGACATATAGTAACACATCTATCTCCGGTCAGAGGATGCGTGCTTGTATCGTGACAGCATACGATATAGGACTTTAGTTATCTCGATCTCGTTAAGTCAACTCTTTGACTTAACTAATCCGACACCTCCGAATCTCTATTCCTATGCACAGGACCTGCATCAAGAGGTCGCTCAGATATCAGCCTATGTGAGAAAGGATTGCCATCTCCTACTCAGGCTGAAGATCATCTCTTAACAATCATTTGACAGTACTTGATGAGTCCTCAATCTATCTCTTTAGATATTCATCCAAGCACCAGCCTCTATGATTCAATAATTGAATCAACAACTGCATGATCATTAAGATAGCCATGGTACATAACCCTAATTGTACTAAGGGACCTATTATGCAAATTAGTTATTCTTCATTTCAGATCAGGGAATGATATTTGCAATAACATTTATTGCATAATGGCTCGCCGTGGGCTCGCATGTCCAACATCCGAGTCGTCGGAGTCGGAGTAGTACCTCCAAGTTTGAGTTGTTTCATGTCGATATCAGGGGTCCTAGTCGTGTTCCTGATCATCAGGGACACAGGTTTTATATGGTTATTGTGGATGATTTCTCTCGTGTGTCTTGGGTCTTTTTGTTAAAGAATAAATCTGAAGCGGGGAATATTATCATAAATTTCATCAACGAAGTTCGTAATGTTTTTTCTGCATCTGTAAAGATTGTGAGAAGTAATAATGCCTTGGAATTTTGTACTCATGCTCTCTCCAATTATTTTTCGACTCAAGGGATTATCCACCAAACATCCTGTGCCTATACTTCCCAACAAAATGGGGTTGCAGAATGGAAACATCGTCATTTACTTGATGTCACCAAGCCGCTTCTCATACAGAGTTATGCCCCTCATTCTTTCTGGGGTGATGTTGTTCTAACGGCATGTTATCTCATTAATCGTATGCCGTCGTCTGTCTTAGGTGAGAAGATTCCTTTCTCCCTTATTTTTCCAAACAAAGAATTGTTCTCCCTCACTCCTTGAGTGTTTGGCCCGGATGCCTTTGTCCACTAGTTGTCTCCAGGGAGTGACAAGCTCTCTCCTAGGGCTGTCAAGTGTGTTTTCGTCGGGTACTCCAGAACGCAAAAGGGGTACAAGTGTTATGATCCATTACGCCGGAGATATCTTGTTAGTGCTGATGTTACCTTTTTCAAGTTTGTTATGTACTTCTCTTCTACATGTGATCAGTTGGTATCCTCTGGTATTATTGAAGCTATATACATGCCACCACCATCACCACCTCCACCATCACCACCACCACCATCACCACCTCCTGTTACCGTTCCTATTTCCCCATTGCCATTCCACTATACCCGTAGGCCTGCTTCTGCTCATGGTCACCGCTCATCATCTAGATCGCCTGAGGTATGTTCAGAGAATATTATCAATATTGATGGATCTGATGATTTCCCTGAGCAGGATGTGTTACAGAGGCCAAATGAGGAGGCAGGTGATTTAGATCTACCTATTGCACTTCGGAAGCAGAAGCGCAGCTGCGCATCATATCCAATAGCATCTAATGTGTCTTTTGATCGCTTAACTGGAGATTTCAGGAGCTTTGTCATTGCACTATTGGCGGTGGATATTCTACAGAATTACAAAGATGCGTTGAAGGATAGTCGATGGCGTTTAGCCATGGAAGAAGAAATGGTTGCTCTTCAGTCAAGAGGTACCTGGAGCCTTGTTACTGCACCTACTGATACCTTTACAGTGAGCTGCAAGTGGGTCTTAACAGTTAAGCACAATGCAGATGGTAGCATTGACAGATACAAGGCACGCATGGTTGCTCGTGGCTTCACACAGACATATGGGGTGGATTATCTTGATACATCCTCGCCGGTTGCTCGCTATTCCACCCTACGGATCTTCCTCTTTGTTGTGGTTACTCGTGATTGGCCACTATACCAATTAGATGTCAAGAATGCATTCTTATATGGTGACTTGCAGGAGGAAGTCTACATGCAATAGCAACCTGGTGTTGCTGTTGAGGGGGAGTGTTCTAAAGTGTGTAGACTTCATAAGGCTATCTATGGCCTTAAGCAGAGCCCCAGAGCTTGGTTCCAGAAGCTCTCAGACCTGTTTGAAAAACAGGGGTACATACGTTCCAATGAAGATCATACCTTGTTCGTACAGAAGACACCCAGAGGTATTATTGCAATTATGGTGTATGTAGATGATATCTTGATTACAGGTGATGATGAACAGGGAATTCAGAGGGTGAAAGAAATGCTGGGACGTGAATTTGTCACCAAGGACCTTGGAGTTCTTAGATATTTTCTGGGACTGTAATTCGCCAGAAGTCCTCATGGGCTGGCAATGACCTAGAGGAAATATGTCACTGACCTGTTGAGTGAAATAGGAATGCTTGGTTGCCGACCTACCACTATAACCATGGATCCCAGTATGAAATTATATGATGACGACACTGATGAGGTGGATAGGAGAAGATACAGAGAACGGGTGGGCAAGCTTCTCTATGTTACTATTACCAGACCTGATATCCCCTTTGCTGTGAGTCGGGTGAGCTAGTTCATGGAGCAACCACGTCAGGTACATATGGATGCTATACATATGATACTCAGGTACCTTAAGTCATCTCCAGGTGTAGATCTGTTGTTTAAGAAAGACAAGGAGATTACTATCTCAGCATGTGCAGATGCAGATTACGCAAGATGTCCTAAGGATAAAAAGTCCACCACTGGATTTGCTGTAAGAAAGACAAGGAGATTACTATCTCAGCATGTGCAGATGCAGATTACGCAAGATGTCCTAAGGATAGAAAGTCCACCACTGGATTTGTTGTGTATGTCGAGGACTCTCTGGTCTCATGGAGAAGCAAGAAGCAAACGGTTGTAGCAAGATCTAGTGCTGAGTCTGAATATTGGGCTATGGCCCAGGTCAGTACAGAAATGATGTGGGTGAAGGTTGTGCTTACAGATCTTTACATAAAAGCCCCTCTTCCTATGGCTCTGGAATGTGACAATCAAGCTGCTCTATTCATTGGAAATAATCCAGCATTTCATGAACGAACCAAGCACATTGAGGTTGATTGTCACTTCATACGAGATATGATTCAGAAGGGGTTTATTTCTACATCCCATGTTAGCTCAGGGGACCAAACTGCCGACATCTTTACCAAGGCGTTACTCCGAGGGCCGTTCCAGAAGTGTTCGTCCAAGCTGAGCATAATTGACATCTATGCTCTACCTTGAGGGAGAGTGTAGAGATATATGTTATTCTCTTTTTGTACCTTTTCGTATTTTCTTTTTCCCGTTGGACTCTTTATGTATTTTACCCATAGGCTACTCTCCTATATAAGAGAGCCTAGGGCGTATGGAATAAACAACTCTTTTATTTTTCCCAACAATGACTAAATGGGATCGACTCGAGAAAAGGGTCATCCCGAGTCTATGAAGACATACGATAGACGGTGGAAGATCGAAAGCTCATGAAGTCTGAGTGTAAAATCTGTCAAGTCGTCATCCTCGATGTCCAAAAGGATACGGGAGAGAATACAAAGTCAAATCAAGAACACGAGTCTGAAGGCGTATAAGATGCTGAATAACGCACACCCTGCAAACAAACACAATGCAAGCCCCAGATTCACAACCTTCACACGGTGGAGATCGTAAGAGTTCGGTCTTTTATCTTTTCAATTTTATTTTAGTGGTCAAGCAGTTGTATTAACAGACTCACAGGTGGTGTCGCCCTGTCACCCAACGTACGTCCTCAGAATCCTCCAAAAGTGGTACCAGTTGTTCGGGCTGTAGAGTTATATCAAGCCCAAAGAGAACTGTGAGGCAGAGCACATCAAAACGACTTTTTATAGTCAGAGACAAGTGCTTACAGTTGCAACCATGCACCGAAAAATGATGCGCAGGTACTTAAAGGCACAAGTCCACGGATTTTTGGTTCTAATCCTTATGGTTGTGTCCGCACCAAGGCTAAGAAATACGGTATGCAGTATTCGTTCGGTCATGTGGTCTTAAGTGAGTAAGCAGATATGCGGAGTATACAGAAATATATGCGATTTATGCGGTTTACAATATTTTAATTTAAAATATTATAAAATAAATAAAAAATGTGATTATATAAAAAAGTTGATGATCTAACAAAATCTAAATCAAAATTTTCAAATAAGATAATATAATCAATAAGATATATAAGCATGATATTATAATTGATTGTTTTTTAGTGCGTATTTTGAATTTAATGCATATATATACATATATAAATTTGGATTCAACAAGGAACACATGAATTATATAAGAAAACCTTTAAAGTATATATAGATCCTATAGATAACAAAAGCTAAAAAATAATAGTAGGTATGCAAATCATATACCCAAAATTATACACATATATGTATATCTAAGGGATAAAATATGTTGACACAAAATAAAGGGGAAGATTGTATTTGCATATAAAATTTATTAGAAGGACAAAAATGTAAAGTGTCAGACTTTTAGTCAATTATTTCATGTTTTATTCGAAGAATTAGAATGAATTTCATTAGATGGAAAATTCAAAAAGCAGTAAACAGTACATTAATAAATGTTGAGAACAATAAGAAAAATGGACATGAGAAAAAATATCCTATATTATATTCCCAAATGCAACATATACAAGAATAATGAAAAGATGCATCAATGTAAATGATGATATAAGAGTTGCTCGGAAAAAAATCGAGTTAATGTGTCATCAACATGTCATGGATTAACATAATTCCTATAAAATATGCGGCCGCATATGCCGCATATGCAGACCGCATATGTATTTTGACCGCATATTACCACATATGGCATATGCGCTTCGGTCAAGTGACCATATACGACCGCATGGACCGCATTTCCGAACACGGGTCCTCACCCACTCTTTCTGGAGTTATTAACATGCATACAATGAGGGGTTTGCTCTCCCAATACAAGTTAAATCCAGGATTTTTTTTTATTTTTGGCCAACTTTTTAAAAGAAAAAAACTTTTTCTTATTTTTGAAAGTTTTCTCTTTTTTGGATATTTTCTACAATATCTAGCGGGATGTTGATTTCCTTTTTAAGTGAAAATATGTCTCACAGGGGGAAGAATCACGTAATGCAACGAAAAACAATGATAAGTGCATTGATAGAAGCCATACCTTGCGTCAGCAGTCTACATGCAATTGATCTAATGCATGAAAAGTCGTGAAAACCGAGTCCTAATCAAGCAGCTCTAGCGTAAGAACAAATTAATTTTCAAAAAATGTGAATTACGCTAAGTGTGGATTAAGGAGATAGATTTACTTTACTCGTCTAACTAGTCATGCATTCATCGCTAAGCTGCAAGAAATCAAGTGAAACAAAGAAAAATGGTCGAAAATCGAAAATCGTGGTGAGGACCCCCAAGTGCATCGGCACTTGGCAAAACAGATCCCGAGAAAGCCAGAAAGTCCAATTATACAAGTCGATATGTCCATAGTGGACCCCTTCTACAAAAAAATAAAAACGAGCAAGTGCCCCTTCCTCTCTCTCCTTGGCAACCGACTTGTAGAAGATTGAGCATGTCTCCGCACTCACAGCTGAGTCAGCTTCCTCAGAAGCTGGCTAATCATGCAGGCCTTGCAAAATAGGTTAACACAGATAGATAAAAAAGAGAAAAAATCAAACACACTACTCAAAAAAATCACAAACAAAAAGACTCAAAAATCGAGAAGATGACTCAACAAAAAGCTGATAAAAAATGATAAATGAAAAAAATCGAGAAAATCATAAAAATGAAAGAAAATAAAATCACACAAAAACTGTGAACAAATCAAAAGAAAATAAAAGATAACACAACACCAACAAAGCCTCTTCCCACAATTAAGTAGGGTCAGCTACAAAAGAAAATAAAAGATAAAAACCAAGAAAATCAAGAGAAAAGAAAGAGACAAAAACCAATAAAAAAAAGAAGAGAATAAAGAAAGAAAAATCTTACGAAAGAAAATTTTGAAAAATATCATGCATGGATATGCGTCCCGGCAACAACGCCATTTTGATAACTAAGTTTTGATGGTGGTCAAAGAGAGGTGTCAGTTGTAGAAAACCACTCGAAGCAAAACTCAGTTAATCAAACAAAAGATAGTAAAATATAGGAGAGAGAGAGAGAGAAAGAAGGTGAAAATGAAGAAAGTTGGCATATAGTATGCGAAAATAATAGAAGAATATATGTGATACTATATCGTAGATAGATCGCTCGAGCAGCGGGCTCGAGAAGAAATCAAAACGAACTCAAGGCGAATTGTAAATCGAAGATCGAAATACAAATATAAAAAGATAGAAAAATCCTAGAAATCAAAGCATAATAAAATGTAGAAAATATTACGACTCTAGAATAATGTTCAGGTTTGTTACGAATATCCCAATAGTCCAATGTTCAAAGAAGGAACGTATAAAAAAATAAAAGAAAATGCAAATGGGTTTCCTTCAACTAGGTCCGTGGTCAGGGACCTAATTGAAAGTAATATATGGAAATCCTTAAACTTAGGTCGGGCAGTTATGAACTGGAGTGGGAGAGTTAGTTGTAATGGTGGAGGTTTAGATTAATTTATAGGCTAATCAAAAAGTGGATGGTAATGATTGAATGGTTGGTAGATATCTAGGTTGTTATGAGAATTCAATCAATAGTATGGATGGAATTTAGGATGAAGAACGGATGTGAGACAAATGGTTGAAGAACAGACGGTGAAACAAACTTCCAACCACCAGTTCTTGAGGAAGAAACTCGAGGTGTTGCCACGTGTCAGCACCTGGTAGGCTGGAATTTGAATTATGTAATAAAATTAATATTAAATAGCAAATGACCTTATTTTGAAAAAGGTATAAAAATAAAAAAGTATAAATAATTAAATTAACTAATTTTTTATACAATCTATTTTATAAATAATAAATATTTAGTGCAATATAAATATAATATTAATAAATATGTATATAGTATACTTATTAAATAAAATTTTAATTTAATAATGTAATAAATAACATATAATTTTATATTTATTATTTAATAAAATAATAAATAAAAGATGCATGGATTTTTCTGGATTTTAAAAATTAATTTGGATATATAGATAAATACAAATATAAGTGAGAGTTCAATTTCATCTATAAATTAGGGGTTTGATTTATTTAAAATACTAAATAAGAGTGAAAAAATCTGAAATAATTTATAAGTAATATACAAGATCAAGAAAATAATTAAAAATTATAAAACCAACAGTACTATAAATAGTATGTTCAGAATAAAATAAATAGCCCATAACCCAGTTGTCATTACGTCTCAAAATCGACTTTTTGCAAACGGACTCCGATTTTAATGAAATCACTTTCATTTATTAGATAATATTATTTTATAAACTTTAAAGGTGAGAAAAGTGAAATTAGAATTCGTATAAGGAATATATGATGTTCGGAAGTTGAGAAATTGACAATTTGAAAGTTGGATTTCTTGGCATTTATACATGTTGGGATTTCTCTAGAATTTTTATATTTTTATATACATTTTTAGAAATAAATAGAAGAAGAGTTTGGTGAAAATATGTACAGATGAATTAATTAAAAATCAATGAAGTTGTTGATAAATAATGAATAAATAAGGAATAAAGTTCTAGTCAAAATTAGACCATTTTTCGATCAAATCATTTTGTTGGATGGCCTGGAGACCCTTGGCGGTCACGAGCTGCACCCCGGAGGGGCCTAACGGTGCCTTTAACTCCCCTTGGAATGTAGCTTGGTGAGTCTAGCAACCTAACGGCATGGTGGCAGCAACCAACGGTGGTGCGGTGGCATGTAGAGGCCTTTGGGCGGTGGTGTGGTGTCCTGTGGGGCCTCTAGGAGATGGCACGTTGGACTGGAGAGGTCATTGGATCCTCTAGGAGGCGGAAGAGGTGCACAAGGCGCAAAGGTCAGTGGCAACGTGCAAGGGCTACGCGAGAGCAGCCTCCGGGCGACGGTGATCTGCTCTTACCGAGTAAGGGCTTGTGGTGGCGACAAGGATTAGGTCACAACCCCATAATAGGATTATTTCTCTGATACCATGTAGAGATGAAGGAATGAATTACATTAATGAAATGTCCTAGCATTCTCTTATATGGGAGAGAAACATGTTGGGTAAATTACAAGAAGACAAAGAAAATAGAAAATACACAAGCAATATAAAAGATAACAAATATCTCAACAGTAGCAGACTCTTTACTTCAAAAATATAAAAGTGAATGACATACCCAACCTCAGACTTGTTTTTCAAAAGAAAAATCTAGGACAATCTAGAATAATCATCAACAGCAAGAAGATAAACCACATGCCCTTGATGGTCAGGGATACATCTAGGATTCCAAATATCAAATTGTACCAACTTAAATAAGGAATTATTGCTCTAACTTTGATGACTAGGATAACTAGAATGGTGATGCTTCCTAAGCTTGCAGGCCTCGCATTGGAAGGTGGATCTGGATGGAATCTGAGGGAGGACTCTACACAGCTTCTGCAGAGGAAGATGATCGAACCGAAGATGTCACGTATAAAGGAAGACTAACCCGGTGGTAATGGAAGAAGCACCAGCATATGGAAACTGAACCACTGTAAAGACCCCCTAGCTCACGACCTCGTCCAATCACCATACACGTGAATATATCGTGAAACACAAGAGAAGAGGAGTCAAACATGACACAACAATGTAAATCATGGGTGATTTGACTAACAAAAAGTAAATTCAAAGAAAAATCAAGAGCATGAAGAACATTCTGCAGGTGCATGGATTTTTTCAGTCGAATCTTCCTTGATGCTATAACGGAAGAATGTGTCCCATTAATAATAACCATAGTTTTGCCAGGCCAAACAAATTTATAGGAAGTGAACTAGAATTTGTCTCCAAATAAGAGATGACCAGTACCTGAATACATGATCCACTACGAGAGGTCTTCCCTATGACAAGTAATATGGGCAGAGGTTATGCCTGAAGTACGATGGATGCAAAGGCAGCCTAGTCGGACAAGCCGGATGGAGCACTAAAAGATCTAAAAGTGGGATGCACGATCTCCCTCACACAGAAGAAAAACTCATCGAACCTCTGATCAGTGGCAGTGGCAGGAACTGCAGGAGTCTCAACCTGCTCAATGACATCGGCAGAAGCCGGAAAACCATGCTTAGAATAGCATGTGTCCTCAAAGTGACCATTGCGTAACAATAAGTACATAGTTGACATAGATGAGGCCATCTTCTACTGTGGATATCGCGTCCTCTGAACTGAGAAGATCCTCCTCTACCGCGAGATGCGACCATCGCTGAGGAGTTCTAATAAGAGATCGGTGAAGGGACAGTGATAATATTAAGTCTGTGTATGCTTTCTCTATAGGAGGTATGGTACCATCCAACTGAGATCATGTGGTATCATACTCAGGATCAATAGGCGCCAAAAAGGAACCGACAATGGTGGCATTCCTATTATGCCTTGTTTTTCTCTAGAGTACCTACAAGTATACCTGGCCAAAATGCGGGCCAGACCGAATGGACCGAGGTTCTAAAATATTTGTCAAAAGCCCGTCACTTGCCGACCCATTTTTCCATTGATTTTTTTATGTTAAGAAGTTAAATGATTTTATTACCACCGTTTATACTTTCTATAACTAATATAAGCAGTTTACATGTTGCTTTTTTATGAGAACGAGGGTGTAGACCCAAGATTAATACTATTAAGCTAAATCCAGAGTATAGATATATTACAACTATAAATTAATAGATATTGCAAAGTACATGCTATGACACAACGATACCAGTGCCTTATAGTGCCCCAAAACCCTCTCACAGAGAAACGGATGCCCTCGAAAAATTTCCCATTTCTACCACAGTAAATGGCCCAATGTAGTGCAAAAGGACGAGACACGTCCTCCTGAGAACTTCCACAAGCC
Source organism: Ottelia alismoides (assembly GCA_037367405.1). Taxonomy (NCBI): domain Eukaryota; kingdom Viridiplantae; phylum Streptophyta; class Magnoliopsida; order Alismatales; family Hydrocharitaceae; genus Ottelia; species Ottelia alismoides. The sequence goes on along the minus strand of JAZKJV010009648.1, from coordinate 63,690 downwards.
GTTCTAACTGAACTCCAGTACAACGTGTTGTACCACGGAGTGAAGTCAGGCACAGCTGCCCTCTCCCATATCGCAACCGAGGTATAACAGCAAAAAAAAGATGTTTGGAATCCTCCTGCTCAAGGCCACATCTATTGCAAAGGATCTCCCCGGTACCCAGCAGACATGCCCCGCATGCCTCTGAAAGCAGCCGCTCACATCTCGCCAACCACATGAAGACCTTAATCCGTATAGGAACCCTGTTAATCCAAATACTTCTGTAATCCCAAGTGGATTCCTCCTAAACAGCCCCACGCATCCTGGCGAATGACCGATATGCTTTCTTCACTCGAAAACTCCCCTCCTTCCAAGCAAAATGGTACATGCCATCGCCGAGACCATCAACATCCACCAGATCCCTCAAGAGGGCCACGTTCTCATTACACATCTGGTCAAACAAAGCAGAAGTGAAGGTTGGGTACCAAGATCCCGCCGACCAAACCTGATGCACCATATCACTCATGCCCCCGCGATGGTGAAGAGACGCGGGTACTTCTCATTAAGAGGACCCAGCCCCAACTAATGATCTTTCCAGAAGCCAAAGCAATGGCCATCGCCCAGCATCGGTTTCACGATAACACCCAGCTCCGGCATGACACTAGCAATCCCCCTCCAAAGCGATGACGGCAGCCTGCATGCCTCTGGTCTCCACGGACTATTGACCCCATAGATGCTCTACATCACCTTGCAAATCAGGTCATCAGACTTCCCCCAGATCCTGAGGGCCCACTTCGTTATTCATGAGCTCCAAACTGTAGACACCAAGGTCGCCCTCCCTCTTCATCTTCGTCATCATCATCGTGTCCCAGAGTCAAATTCCTAAGTAGTACCTGGGATTTACTTAAATACCCAGGTTCTACAAAATGTTTTTTTTACTCAGAAACTACAAAGGTGTCGCATGTTCAACATGCGACACCTGAAATCTTTTTTTACTTAGAAACTACATGAGTGTCGCATCTTCAATATGCGATATATGTAGATCTCCCTGGATATGTACATGAGTGTCGCATCTTCAATATACGATATGTGTAGATCTCCATGGATATGTTCCCCAATAGTTCCAGGACATTTCTCACATAGCGCACGTTCAACATGCGCTACACGAGAAAGTTCCTGGAATAATTCCAGGGAGTTTCTCATATAGCGCATGTTCAACATGCGCCATATGAGGTTCTCCCTGGAACGAATCAGGGAGTTTCTCATATGTCGCATGTTCAACATGTGATATATGAGATAATTCCTGGAAATTGACAGGCCAGGTCTGGAGATAGAAGCTCATCTTTTGGCCATTTGTCTTCTTAGGACTAGAGATCAAACAAGAGCAAAGATGAACCTTCTCTTCTACCAGACTGAGACCGTAGCTGTCAATTTATGTGGCTCTTCCTACTCAAGTTATGTGCTTCTCTCATGTCGATGAACACACATTCAAAAATGTCTCCACAATCAGAAATGTGGGTTTTGTATGCACAGACACTCACAAAAGATTTATATTGATGCAGAAAGACAGTCACATGATTTACATATATTGAATTGTCCACGGATATACACTTTCATTTTTGTATCACATTAACAACTATAAGGTTTACAACTCAACGCTTTTGTCTACGCTGATATGTTATCGTTGAATCACGAGGATGGAAGGGTAACAAACGGTTCGCCTCGTCTATCATGTTGATTTGCGAGGGCCTAGCAACGTCTTCGTCGAAGGTTGGCATCGGTGGCGGCGTGAGCGTGCAGTAAGTGGGTTGTGTTTCTCTGGCATCCAATCCTTGCCTCAATGGTGCCTGCGGCGTTGGCATGTCGTGACGTGGTCGCTCGGCAACCGGTGTGACGAAGTCTGTTGGCGCAAGATCCTCATCTACCGCAGCGGCTGCTTCATGGTCCATGGGTTCCGCTACTGGTTCACGCGCCCTTCCCCGACCTCTTCCTCTTCCTCTTGCTATTCCTCGCCTGGCCTCCGCCTGAGCCACATCAGCATGGTCGTCATGTATTGTGACGACATCTGCAAATTGAAACGACAACCATTGATCCATTTCTGCCTTTGCTTGTGTCGCAATCTCGCGGCATTCCTCGTGTCCAATATCATGTATCCAGCTCCATTTGGCGAGCTGCATCCAAAAAAATACATAGAGGTAAATTTCATGGAAACTTATGGAAGTAATTTACAATAAACTTTGTCCGAGCACTTACGTTGCTTGCCAGAGTTGCACCTAGTCGTCCAACAAATCTTCTAGTAATTGTCCTATACCATTGCTCGTAGGTAGGCGTCGCGACGATCCCATTGGACCGATCGATATCAACGACTCTATCTTCTCGCTCATCCCATTGGATTATATACAACCAGTGTTTTGCCCTCCAATCCACATGCACCTTCCCCCTCAAGTCGATGGCATGGAGGTCCTGAAAGGTAAAACAAGGCTCTGGAATGTCCTGATGGCCACCAAATTGTCTCAGGAATCGGTCGGGGAAGTAATACTCTACAACGTGGAAGTATATCAATGGTACACTCACCATCCAAATGCGATCGCTTTCAAGACAGATGGCAGGGAGACTTGCGCGGATGTCTTCGGTATACGACGTTCACAACACCTGAATGGCAAAATTGTAATTAGATCATTAATTTTTTTGTTGAAATTGAAGTAATTTGTGGATGTAAACTTACCTGCTCGGGTGATTACATTTCAAAAGCGTCCCGGTATGGTCTCACTACGTGTGTAGGTTGTCGACAATGCGCAAACGCTGTTGCCCACCGAACTCCCAACGGGCGCCCGTGCCACTGTCTGCCTTCCCTCACAACAGGAGCAATGTGGGGTCATCCCTAACAAGAGTTAGCAACGACCTGGACATGAATTTGTAGTCCAACTGAGGGTGATCCTGATTAGCTGTTGGGTTTATACAAGTGTATGCCCCAACAACCTTAGAGATCACCTACAGTCCATCAAATTTTCTAAAATGTCCGCGTAAATACCAAACACAGCCATTCGATCTCTGTGTGCAAAAAGCCAACCTATCAAGCTGGTGGATTCCTTGACAATGAAGTCATAGTGTGCAAGAATATGATACTTCTTTACAGCGTAAATCAAATCTTCCCTACTTTTGAAGGTTCTACCCTTGCGTATTTCGTCGACGACACCATCAAGTTGAGACTTCTTTCGAATGTCGTCTTCATAGGTTGATCGAGTATTTGATCCTCTAACCCCAAAAAGGGTATACGGGGAACGATAGGTTGCGTGCTTTGTTCATCAGCTGGGATCTCCCCGTCGACCGCATCATCGTCGACATTCCAATCACTACCTTCTTCCAGCTCATTATCTGATCCCCATGGTATGAAATCATCCAAAGCGTGATTAACCTCTCGCATCAACGAGTCACTCATCCGCCATTCTTGATCCGTACATGGCTGTGTTATGGGCACATCGGTGTCGAAGGAGGGTTCCATGTTAGGGACAACTGTTGGTTGTATGCTAGGGAAGATTGTTGGTGGTGTGTTACGGACAACTGTTGGTTGTGTACTCGGGACAACATTGGGGACTTCGCTCTCACAGACATCTTCAACAATAATATCAGTAGGCATTGATTTCCCAATTGTCCGAGCATACACAAAAACTCCATGCACATCATCATCATCGACGATAGAGGAAAATGACGGATCTTCCCCTGATCCTCGAGGGATGCGATGTAACAATCTGATTTTTTGACTATTGGCATCCAGGTTGAACTTTCGGTAAATCAAGTTCAAAATCTCGTCGAATGTAGTATTAGGCATTAATCCAAACCCCCCGTACGTTGGTCGTTGAACTGCCAATAAGTGTACCCTTCAAATGAAACATACAATACAATGCTTCCATTCCAACCTAATACGTGACACGACATACAAGTAAAAAAAACATTCATGAAATGAAGAATCATATACATATTATACAATCAACAATCTCAAGAAAAAAATTTTTACCAAGTCCAATGTATGGAAGATCGGCTAAGCCCTAGTGGGAGGCAATGGAGGCTAGGACGGTACCGACCAAAGAAGATACGGAAGAGGAGTTCTTCGCGCACCTAGGAGTGATAAAAAACGATGTTTCTCGGAGTAGGGGAGGCCGAGGACGGCAGGCGCCACAGGGAGGGTCGCGGGCGGCAACAGCTTGAGAGGGGAGTTCGGAGTTGGTGTGGGGAGGCCGAATGTCGTGCACGACTTTTATTTAGCCCAGATAACACATATTAGATATGCTCTACACATATCGCATATTGAAGATGCGACACTCATGTAGTTTCTAAGTAAAAAAAGATTTCAGGTGTCGTATGTTGAACATGCGGCACCTTTGTAGTTTGTGAGTAAAAAACATTTTGTAGAACCTGGGTATTTAAGTGAATCCCATGTACTACTTAGGAATTTGACTCTCGTGTCCCATCCCACCATGTGCATTCCCCGAACCTCCTGTTACCCGTCCGACCAAAAGAAGCGCTTCATCATCCCCTCCAGCCTCTGTCACACCCCTACAGGCATCATTCTCGTTGAAAAGAAGAAAATCAGGATGGCAGATAGAGCGTGCTTGAGGAGAACCAGCTTTCCCCCATTAAAGAGAATTCTTGTCTTCCAACCCGCCACCTTGCTCTCCACTCTGTCAATTATCACCTTCCGATCTGCTACCCGCAACCGCCCAGCAATCAAAGGGAGCCCCAAGTATGTGGTCGGCCTCCTCTTGCATCACACCAAACAGGATGACCTTAAACTTGTCTTTGTTCAATCTCAGGCGAGGCATGTCTTGCATGCTCCGGGTCCCCATCAATGAACAGAATCGTGCCATCGGCGTACTGCGGAATGGGGATGGAAGTGTCGCCTCTCATGTACCCAGCACAAAAACCATCGGCCGTTGCCAGCCTCATCATCACGGCCAGCGCATCCGCCACAATCACAAAAATAAGTGGTGCTAGCACGCACCCCTGTCACAACCCCCGTTGGGGCTGGAAAAAAACCCCTCTAGTCTGTCATTCACAAGAACCGAATACAACGTCATTGTGATGCACCTCTTCATCCAACCAAACCATAAATGTCAGGGAAACCTCTCTTTTGCAGCGACCGACAAAGAAAGCGCCAATCAACGCAATCATAGGCCTTAGAGAAATCCACCTTCCAAAGGACCCCCTTCTCTTTCTCCCTCTTCCAATCAAGCACCAACTCCGAAGCCAGCACTCAAGAGTCTGTCATATGTCTACCGGGCACAAAAATTGTCTACTCAAGAGAGATAATGTCCCCAAAGACACTCTGCAGGCAGTTCGCTAGGATCTTGGCAACAAGGAGTTAGATCGCATTGGACAAATTGATAGGTCTAAAATCCTCCACACAAACAACCCCCTACCGCTTGGCAGTAGAAACAGGATTGCCTTGTTCAAGCGCTCGAAGCCCCGATTGCCCTCCTCGAACACCCGCAAGACTGTCACCACCTCCTCCTTCACACACTCCAGAACTCCCTGAAGAAACACACCGAGAAGCCATCTGGGGTCGGGGCCCCATCCGCATTTAGTTACCATAGAGCCCGCCTAGCCTCTTCCTCTGAAATGGGTACCACTAGGCCCTCAGCCTCCTGGGTGGAGATACACCTCATCCCCCGCCCACGCCACCCCCAGCTCGCCCCTCTTGCCCTCTTTGAGAATGCGATGAAATGCGACTTGAGTTGCCGACCGATCTCCGGGTCACTCGTCGCCTGCACCCTCCCACCTCAATGCTCCTAATGAAATTTTGACGCCTTCTGCCACTGTTCATGGAATGGAAAAAGCGCATATTGTTATACCCTCCCTCAACCACTTCTACCTCGACCTCTGTCTCCATTCGACATCCTTCTTTCTATCATACAACCGCACATAGTTCAAACAAACGCACCACTCTACAACCTCATGAGCCAACAACTCCTACGTCCTCCACCACATCGAAGCGAGAGATGACCCCATGTGCCACCGCCCACACACTCTGCCGTTGCTCTCGGGTGCACCTCCTGAACACAATTAAATGCTTCCACAACAACTCGAGCTTCTAACCCAGAATAGCCGAAGTCAACCCCTCCAGTTGTGTACTCTACCAAAACTCCACACCATGTCGCGGAATCCCTCCTCCAGCAACCACGGTCGCTCAAATATGAAGAAAGACCTCGGTCTCGCGTCCTCCTCGGAGGACCAAAGATCGAGTTGTAGTCGGAGTGAGCTCGACGCAGACCATGCATGTCCGTCAAAGGAAAAAAGCCCAGTCACCTCCTGGGATACTAGTAACCGATCAATGCATGACCTCGACCAAGCGTTTCTCCAAGTGTAGCAGCACCCACCAGCATCAAAAATCTGCAAGCTCGCATGAGTAATGAACCACATCAGCTCCACCGAACCTGCATCTGCACCCCCGCGCAAACGAAGCCTACCCTCCCAGTGTAGCGTCACGTTGAAATCCCCCCAATAATCCAGACCTCGTCAGGGTACCTCTCTCGGAGCAATCTCAAGTCATCAATTAGCTCCGATATTGCTTAACCAGTCTGTGGCCCATACACATTAGTCATAGTTGAACCCCATCCACCTTAAGTTGTAAGAGCACCGAGAGAGAGTGTCCCCCGCTCACATCCTCCACAAGAGAAAAGATGTACCTGCTCCAGCCCACAGCCATGCCACCTAAGGCTGCTGAAGCGTCTAGTGCCCTTCACTCGCTTAGGCGAAAACCTCCCATCGAGCAATATATCTCGTCAAATCCTTGGAAAATCTTTGTTTCTTGTAGTAACAGCACATCCGCCACCAACTCTGCACACAGGTCACGAATCGTCATTCCCTTCTTCGCCTTCCCCGCACCCCTGGCATTCCATGAGATAATCTTCATAAATCAACCTTAGCAACTCTCGATGGCAGCACCACACCCAAGCAGCTCAACAGGGCTTGACTCACCTCCATGCCCAGTTGCCCCCCGCTACTGCTGACCGAAGGCTCAACACCTACCGCACCCGCTTCCACTCCTACCGAATCCCCCTTGCGCCCAAGCGGGTCTTCCTCTTGTGACCGAAACCTACAAGTTGTCAGCCCGATTCAGAGCATTGGACATCGCCAACCTCCACCTCCTACTTTCATTGGAGGAGAGCTGCAAGTACATTTTCCCAAACCTCCACAAGGGCGACGATTGCAGTGAAAGGTCCCTTTAGGACTTCGAAGAAGCCCCAGCCATAGAATCCATAGGGACTCCATCTCCTTCGAGCTGAAAGGCACAACCTGGGCGTCACGAGCTGCCTCCACCAACTGGCCATCCATTGCCGCCATCCCGGAGTAACCTCCGCTCCCGCCCTTCCAAGCTGAAGAGACAGGCTCAGAGCATCCCCCAAGCACCAAAGGGAGAACCAATCAGCTGGATCCATGCTGGGGAGATTGTCCCAGAGCAACGGAGACACCAAGGCGAGAGCCGGACGCCAAGCTCTCTCTCTCTTCGGTATAAACCACAAGCCCTCCCCTCCCTCAAACGCGAGGCTCCTCCGTACCTGGATCCCAGTCACAAGGACCAAGCTTGGGGTCCAGCATCTGTACACTCTTTAGCGCACACTCCATCGCTAGCATGTTTGGCTCTCCCGCCTCAACAATGGGACCACCAGGCATACACTCCTCCAATCACACCCAGAAGGATGCACACTCAATCTTCAGCAGCAGCTCCAAAGGCAGAACCGTCATCCTCGCAGAGAACTCCACCTTCATATGAGCGTCCTCCCCCTTAGAGAGGCCCGAACATTAGATGGAAACCACCATCCCAAACCCTCCAAGAAATGCCTCAACTGATCGCATGTCAAGCGCCCACAAGGGCACACCCTTCATCATCAAGATCTTATAGAACCACCTGTGTGAGATGCCATCACGGAGCAATGGGCACCTCCACACCACCAACCCATCCCGCGACCTCCCCAGCGGACAGCCCCCAATCACAAACAACACCCTCCTAGAGCTGAACTACGTCTCCTACAAATGTCAGACCCACTCGTTGACCAATATCAGCCATAGCCATCTGCAAGCACTCTGTCGAATCACAACATTCACCCACCAAGACGGCCTCCGGTGGGTCCACAACTTGTGGAGGAAGCAACCCCCCCGGCAAAAACCTCTCGTCGTCAGGTCACTGCCACCCGCCCTCACACCGCCATACTGGCACCGTACACGAGGACAACTCCTATTGCGATGGTCCACTCCCTGCAAGAGAAACATGTCACCGTGTCTTTGTAAATTATCATTAGATGACTACGAGCCCCACATTTGAAGCATCGCCCGGAGTCCCTCGTGAGATGGAAAGGGACTCATGGCACGGCTGAGATGGATACCACCACTGAGATTGAACCTCAACCCCATCATGACGTGGGGAATCCGCCACCCTCCTCCTCAGCAAGACCACCTGCCAGCCCTTCACACTCGTCCCCAGCAGCCTTCCTTCGCAAATAGCCACTCCCTAGCACCCAAGGTCGGATGCCCAAGGGCATCCCCTGGTGTAGCCCCACTCACCATGTCAGCCCAGCTCTTGAACCTCCCCCTCGCTGCCACCTTGCATGCAGGCCATCTGCTCGACACTACCCCTCTGACACCCTCCACGAGCGGTAGCCTAGAAGCATAATCGTGTCTCGCCCAACCTCTCACACCCGGAGCCGCCCAAAACAACCCACCAGCACCAGCCAACAGGTCCCCGACCCACGGTCTCAGCCCGAACCCAGCAGCATGCAGCAAACCTCCCCCCGCAACAGATCTTCCCAACAGAGGCGACCCCTCCTTCCCTAGACTACCACCCTACCCAAGATCTCCACCCATTCCCCCGAGCAGCGTCGAGAGAACTTGTCCAGATCCGCCAGGCGTCACCGGCCATCTTGATGCAGAACCGTCAACAAGCAAGAGTGGCAACCCAGCTCTGCTCATTGCTGCATGGGCTCCCAATGGAGAAAGCCACGTCGTCGCTGCCGAAACCATGGCGTCACCCGTTGGAAAAATCCCCACTGTTGAAACCCTAGCCTCGCATGCTGAAGAAATCCATGTTGTTGAACCCTTGCATCGCTCGCTAGGAGAGCTCCCGAGCGAAACGACATGCCGAGAAGTTTACATGTTACTTGACATGTAAACTATTAAATTTGATATATAAGTAGCATCACATATGAAATACTTTAAGTATATCATATTAATACACGTCTTATCTAGCTTTTATATATATTATTTTTGACGGGTCGGGTCGAACCAACCCATACCTCAACTCTCCTTGCCCAAACCTGATCTATAAGCAGGTTGCACAGGCGGGCTCCCGACCCATTGGTCAGGTCCAGCTGCAATAGGCATAAAGCTGTGAAGCTTCTCAAACATGCTCCGATAATATGTGTATCAGGTGTGAAGAGAACGACCATTCTACTTGACCGTGAAGATGTCATACTAGTTGCAGTGTCTCTGTCTTACTCCTTGCAAAAGAGTATGTGGCGGCAAGGATGCCCTACATCGCCTTGGTTGTAAGTTGTCATTGGCTATCTCCACAACCAGGATGTCGTGTAGCCAAACACGCATATACGTATAATCTTCGTCTCAAGTGGCATTAGCCACACTCTTGTCAATCAGCTCCACATGTTAGAATGTGCCTCTTCCCATTGCACTGCATAAGGCTCATGAACTGCATGGCCCACAACTCCTAGTTAGTCCCATCCATCTTAACAATGTGTACCAGAACTTTAAAGGCGCATGAAGATGATATGCTGACTTTATTCTCTGACATGATTCTATCATGCTAGAGAGACAAAGATTAGGGTTGTAGACTAAAGAAAACTCGTCTAACCATATAGGGATTCGGTTGTGTATACAAAATTATGCTACAACCATTTCCATCAATTTTGGATCCATGCTAAGTCCATAGAGGCGATTTATTGGTCTTAGATCACCCTTTTTCGACCAAAATCAAACCACAAACTATCCTTGGAACCCTTGAAGACTCTTATGGAAGATAGAGGGTAGTAACCAGAACCCTAGGCAGTGATGTGCATGATCGCTAGGTCATGCAGGAGGCCTAGAGAAGGAAACGGTGGCCTGCAACAACCCCTATTTGCAGTTGGTGGTAGCCATGGTAGTAGCAGAAGGCCGTTTGCAATGATGGGAGGCCTACACGACGAGACGACATAATGACGAGAGATTTCGCTAGGCGATACTGCATTAAGACAATGAAGAGAGGCCTCGTGCGATGAGGCGAAATAGTCGATGGTGGCTAGGGCTATTAGGAAAGCTCGAGATCGCTAAGCTCAACTGGAACTCAGCTCATTAAGAGCTCGTGAACCCCACTCGAAAACCTAATGGGCCCGAGCACAAATTGAAATTGTGACTCGATAGGGTTATTGAGTCAAGATCGAGTTGGGGCATGCTCACCTCGATACGTGGCTTAATAACTCGATATATAACAACAAAGCCTTTTCCTACAATGAAGTAGGGCCGGCTGCATGGATTTTTTGCCTCCATTCAGATCTATTTTGGGTCATTCTCGAGCTTAAATCCAAATAACTAAGATCCCACTGGTTATTCCAACACTTCTTGGGCCTTCATCGCCCTCTCTTAACCGGCTCATCATCCAAATCTCGCATCCACTAACTGGTACATTAATCGACCGCCTTTGCAAATGTGCAAAGTTATCTTAAGCAGTTCTCACCTTAAACTCTAATCGAAGCTACATCAATTTTCTTTATGATCGCATCATTCCGAATCCAATATTTTCCTATATGACCACACAACCACCTTAGAATTTTTGTTTTTACTATTGTCATTCTCAACACATGTCTATGATTCACATGCCAACATTCAAATCCACAGAGCATAGCATGTCTCACGACCGTTATGTTATATTTAACTTTGATTTTTGAAGGAATATTCTTATCACACAGAACAGTCGAGGCTCATCTCCATTTTAGTTAACCTACATTTATTCCATGAGTAACATCTCCATCGATTCCCCCATCATGTTGCAAAATAGAACTCAAGTATCTAAAAGAATCTTTCTTTTTAATATTATAGTCTCCAATCTTCACCTTGAGTTCTTTACCACAAGGTAGGAAATATCTATATCGATATTGTATCGGTCCGTCCGAAAAAGGATATATCGGGATATAACGCGATATATCGATGATATCGGTGAAATGTTCGAAATGGCTCAAAAACCCGTTTTTGTCATTTTCATAAATTAAGATCATCAAAGGTATTAAAAGAAAAAATAACCTACAAATACCCACTTATATCACACAAATCGATCATTTATACCCCATATATCGAACATATTGGTCATATCGAACATAACGATGTTAGTGTAGATTGCTGACTTATAGATATTGGAAATAGATTTCATTCAAGTTCTTATAGATAGTGGAAAGAAATGAAAAAATTCAGTGTTGCAATAGTCGGTCGACTATTCAGTTTGACTATGAGGTGTGGGAGGTCCCTGACTGAATAACGTCTATTCAAGATTGCAGAAAGCGGTAGTCGGTACTCGGTCGGCAGGGTCACTAACTAAGGATTAATAGGCAGTTGGGCGACTAATCGGATTTAGTCATCCGTTGGTTTTGAATTTATTTATTATTTTTTATATATAAAGGGGCCGGGGAAACCGCACCCGTGGATGTAGCCAACTAGCTGCACCCAACCATTTTTTCATTGATTTTTTATATTTTTGAAATGAAACATAGGGGAATTTAAATCACCATATATCACATGATCTCATGCAAAATTCAACTAAATTAGATGCTTCTATCATCTCCATCAAGACTATCACATTTTAACGGTCTCAGAAATGTTGAAATTGACCTTATCTAGATGGGCATGTTAGGAATGTTTGTTTTGCATGAAATTTGAAACACATGTTGCACTCAATAAACTAAGTAAATCCCCATAGGTTTCCTTCAAAAAATAAACCAATAAGAAAAATAGTCAGGTGTAGCTTCCATTTTCCCATATATAAATCATTTTTATTCATATATTCTTATATATCAATAAAGATTTGTACATTTCTATACTATCATAACGAAACAAAAGAAGTAATTGACTTTAAATATAACATTAAGCATATTAGTACAATATTGTAAAACAGATACCTAGAACCAAGAGTTCCACGGAGGATCTGAATTGCCCGTCGTGCCCTGTTGTCTCTCATAACAGATCGCAGACTCAATGAACTCGTAGTAGATTTCCCATGTCATGTACGAGTGCATGGTCTTGAAATCCATGGCATACTGTCTATATTGATGATCGTTGATCCCTATGAGTATCTAGAGACGAGGATAAGCAGCACTAAATCCGGTATCATGAGGTGCACGACGAGGCTGCAAAGTATTGGCTTGAGGTCATCGAGATGAGGACGACAGAGTAGGAGAAGATCGTTGTGGAGGAGAAGGAAGCATGGGTGTGTACTCGATGAAGAAATTAAAACCGTCACCATCAAAGAAGCTACCCTAGTTTTGCTCGGGTTGGCTACCTTGGTAGTTCTCACCGTTGTACCTGATAAATCCTTCATGCCCACTGTAACCATATCCATAAGATGGAGGCGTATACGCATGAGGAGGAGGAGGTCCAAGAGGATGAGTATGAAAATATTCAGGGAAGATGTCAAATGATCTCTCATCTTGTGATGATCCATATCTGCCCAGAGGACTTGGTGCTCCTCCACGGTATGGGTTGTCAATGTCCATGCAGCTCAATGACCCTACATATGATATCGAATCGTCCATGTAGTTGTCCGTCGGATGATGGCCACGTCCATATGCATCGTAATCCATAAGTCTTGGACTCGAACTTGGGACAAACTCTCCATGTGTGTTTCCATCCCGTTCCATGTATTCTTGCCCTGCCTCGAATCTTGTATCATCATGTGATCCACAACCACCCTCTGTTGACCCTGACCCCCTTGAATAGAGGTGTCTATCGAGTTCAACGAGCTGAGTTGGCCTCAACTCGGACTCAAACTCGATAAGAAACTTAAGGCTCGAACTCGGGCTCAATAAGGGTCGAGCCCTGGATCACCAACCCGAACTCATCGAGTTCGAGCTAACTCACGAGCCACTTATCGAGCCACGAATTTCTGAGCTGGCTCATGAGCCTCAAAATGAGCTGGCTCACGAGCAGTGTTCAGAAAAACGACCGAGTAAGCTGCATACTTAGCCATATACTCATACTCGGGGGCCTTGTCGCTCCGAGTATGATGAAACGGCCATGTATGCGGGTTGACCCGCATACTCGGCCGAGTATACCCCCTACGTGGCCGCATACTCGGTCGTTTTTCTGATAGAACTTTTTTTTTATTTAATCTAAAACCGAATAACCCCATCCGCATAACATAAAACCGCATACTCCCCGCATAAAACCGCATACTCCCCGCAAAAAACCGTATACTCTTCCGCATAAAACCGCATACTCCCCGCATACTCTCCCGACTGAGGATATTAACATAATATTAAATATTAATTTATATTTTTAATAATAAAAAAAACCAAACCGCATAAAACTACATACTCGCTGCATACTCTCCTGCATACCGCATACTCTCTGTGCGGTGACCCCTCCGAATGAATACCACATAGCGCCTTCCTGAACATTGCTCACGAGCCTCTTATCGAGTCATGAGTTTCTGAGTTGGCTCACAAGCCTCAAAATGAGCAGTCTCATGAACCTCTTAAAAGGTCATTGTTCCATTTTATACATTAAATTATGCAAATGCCCTTTGTAACTTTGATTTTTATACTCTTTCTGTAGCTTTTTGGGCAAGCAAAATGTTAACCTCTATTTTATATCAATGGCCTCAAATTTCAGCGAAATTCGATCGAATTTATGTCGAATACTGTTATCTTGTAGAAATCGAAATTCGACCGAAATGGCCGAAATGACCGAAATATGGGGGCCCTAGTACAAAAAGTAACCGATATGATCGAAATTTCGGTCGAATTTCGACCGAAATTCCACTGAAATTCTATTGCAGTCAGCCAGCAAAATGGTGACCAAAACCGACATTTAAGGCCTTGTTTATATCAAACTCAATGTGGAAGTTTTGGTATATATGTTTTCAACTTTTTATTGAGAGGGGAAACGAGTTATCGAGTCGAGTTTCCGAGTTGAACTACACCCAACTCGGACTCGACTCGATAAGCTAACGAGCCATAAAATCCAACTCGGGCTCGGACTCGTTAAGGTTTCGAGTCCAGCTCGTGAGCGCTTAATGAGCGGAGCCCGAGTTGAGCTCATCGAGCTCGAGCTTTCCTAACAGCCCTACCCTTGAATATGTCTCCCCATCACCAGATCCACCACGACCGCCAACAACATCATCATGATCATCACTTTCATTGTCATCCTTTAATTGGATTTGGATTTGGATTTGGATTTCGAACCAATGGAGAGAATATCGTCAACAGTTGCATCAAGCTCCAACCCTCCAAAAGCATTCATGATTCGTTCGGATCTGGGCCATCTGGCCATGTAGTCACCAACATATGCTCCCATTTGTTGGTTTATATTCTGATTCAGCATGCCTCCCGGTTGATCAAGCACTAGAGAACCATTGGAATCCTAGTTGATCAAGCACTGGAGAACCATTGGAATCCAACCACCTCTGTAGAATATCTTTATCTGCATCATCATCGTGCATTTTGAAAATGTACGCAAGATCGATGGGGTCTATGTAGTCCTCTTTTTCCTGTCCCTCTCTTGCATGTTTCATCTTCAGCCTCAAATTGTAGTACACGAAGACAAGATCATGGAGCCTCTATCCTCCCAACTTGTTCTGTTTCTTCGAATGGATCAAGTTGATGTGCTCCAGTTCTTCTCATAGTCACCGATAAATGTGGTTTGAGACAATACTTTCACTGCTACTTCTCGTAGGTTGGGAGCTTCCATACCGTACAGTAACCACCATTCGACTGCTAAAAATCCAAAAGGAGATAAATCAATAATAGTAAATTAGTAATGCATCACAACATAGTCAATGGACTTATTCATTTTAATCCTTACCAGGAAGAGTATAGCCCCGTCCATTAACCACATTAATTCTACCGAAAGAACCCAAGATATCCTTGAAGTACTTAACCTATACATTGTGTGAAGTTATAAATTGTTACATGATGATCTCAATGAATATTTTGTTACTCTCACTCTAGATTACATAATCTTAATTATCTCTTTCATGCACAAGGTCTGTGTCTTCTTGTCCTTGATTAGCTTCTCAACCAGAACGTCTAAGTTGTTAGAAGGTCAGCATTTGTACCAAGATCGTTCTTATATTGTACTTGGGATTGAAGTAGTAAGTTGGATACGAACATGGACAATTCGCATATTTTAATCTATCTAAAATACTATCAAAAATGGGGGAAATAGATTTATTACATAATGCATACCTACCTTGTGAAGAGGACGCGAGAGCATCTTGGACCAACGTTCATCTATGATGTTCAACCATGCTTTCAGTTCTCTCCCAACTACTTCTATGACCTTCTCTCTCGTGCAACACATTGCCTCATAGATCATTCCCATGGTGGGCTTCTTGTCACCGTCTATGATCCAT
This sequence comes from Ottelia alismoides, assembly GCA_037367405.1. Taxonomy (NCBI): domain Eukaryota; kingdom Viridiplantae; phylum Streptophyta; class Magnoliopsida; order Alismatales; family Hydrocharitaceae; genus Ottelia; species Ottelia alismoides. The sequence continues at coordinate 48,113 of JAZKJV010009648.1, read as the reverse complement.
GATGTAGAAACAACCAGATCCATTATATTTGTGATCCAAGTCACGCCATCCCAGAAGTGGAGATCATTGATGATTGTCTCCATTTTCTGTCCTTCGATCCGAGCTTCAGGTATCTCGAACTATTCACCTTGACAACACATGGTCTTTAACCATGTCTTGTATTATTTGAGGCTTTGCAACGCTATAAAATTGGTTGCAAAGCGTGTGATGCCATGCCTCATCAACTCACCATTGCACGCTCGCCTCATCAAAGCCAACACTTTGGAATGGTTGTAAATGAGGTGGTGATCGTCCATGCTTACTCCACCACCTTTAAGACGAGCTTCCTCTTGCTGAAGTCCTTTAGAATTAAATATATACAATACAGCACACGGTGTCCAAAAATAATGTAGCTGTTAGACTTCATTATTGTTTCACACGCTTTCTTGAAGTTGATGCCATTATCCGTGACAATCTAGACAATGTTCTCTTTCTCAACATCCTTGATTGCGTCATTCATCAATTTTAGGAGGTACTTGTGGTCTTTCACATGTTCAGATGCATTAATGGATTTCAAAAAAATGGTCTTCACATAACAGTAAACGAGGAAGTTGATGATCTGCCTCCTTGTGCAGCTCATCCATCCATCGCACATCAACGTCACTCCATACTCTGACCATCTCTCTCTCTCTCTCAGCTCAGAGATGTACCCATTCGTCTCCTTCTCCATCATGAGATACTTGTTCATTATCTCCTTAAATGTGGGAAACTTCCCTCTCGCTCCCGATGTGACGATCTCATCAATGGCATGAGACAAAAAAGGCCCATTAACAACATTGGTCGGAATGTTCTCTCCAAAAAAGAGCTTGATGATGGCCTTGTCTACTCTCTCTCTCTCGTGCATTGGTTAACATCCCCTTCATTGTCTTTCGCCTTGGATCCTTTCTTGGTCTGTATTACATGGACCCACTCCTCGTCAAGAAGGGTTCTAGTCCCTTCGCCTTGTGTTTTTAGGTGGATGGTGGTACTGGTGCACCTCCAGAACCACTCCCATTGCCACTGACACCATAGAAACCACCACGTGCACCATTGAGTCATCTCCTCTCGAACTCGCTCCTCATATTCTTTTGTCGCCCTCATGTATGCCTAACTCTTCGCTGCGATCTAAATGTCATCAGGGTAAACAAAGTCGTCATCATCATCTGAATCAGAGAGCACATTGAACTCTTTCTCGAACATGAATTCTTTGAACTGTTCACCCCTTCTGGACCTCTATATATCTTTATCCTTCTTCCCCTCCAAGTTGGCCTTCACCAACTCCCTCACATCAATGGGACAATGCAGGCACTTGGCAACCTCTTCCCACATAAGTTGCAATGTGTTTTGATTTGTTGTCATCTGGAGCGGTGGCATGCCCCTAACCAATCTCTCCATTGTCCAACTCATCAACAGAACCATCAGATTCAGAACCGGAGTGTGAACCCATGATGTTCATTATTGGAGCCTAAAATATGCAAAGAAATTACACAACAAACATTCATGATACATATGTGGAGAACAATCAATTACTTATTATATTTAGTTTTAATTTTCAGATTTAATTAATTACTAATTATTAGTGAACATAAATCATCATAGAATGTTGTTTTCATTGTCTAGAACATGAGATCTGACATTATTCTTTCATAACTTAACTTGATTTCACAACATAACTCAAAAACCCCAAATTAGTTCTCCAAATATCTTATTAAATTATAGATTAAATTTTTAATTCACATAATTAGATAATTACTAATTTTTTATTTATATAAAGCACTATAAAATCTCATTTTCTATGTCTAGAACATGAGAACCAACTTTATTCTTCCATAACTTAACTTAATTTCACAACATAACTCAAAAACCCCAAATTAGTTCCCAAAATAGATCACTAATTTCACAACATAACTCAAAAAACCCAAATTAGTTCTCCAGATATCTCACTAAATACTTCAAATCTTACTAAAAAATAATATGCATTACCTAACAACTAGGAACAAAATCCCTGACAAATTCCGCAAAAAAAAATTGGAGAAGATCTAGAGGTTACCTCAAGGAAGAGCCTTGGAGATGAGATTGGAGGAAGATACGAGCGAAATAACCGATCTGAGGCGATTCGGGGCAGATATCGGTGGAAATCCTAGCTGACAGATTCCTCATCTCAACGATATATCACCAACATGCGATATATCATTGATATATGGACCACATATCGTCAATATCAGGTAAAAGGATATATAGGTTGATATTGGTATGGGCTTCTCAGCGATATCGATATATCAACGATATATCGTCGATATAACGTGATATTACCCACCATGCTTTACCATTTTTTCCATCAAATGTGCACTCCATCTTGTGTAAGGATCCAGTCTAGGAAAACTGACTACTTTGACATTAGCATCAGTCTGCATCAAGGTTCAGCTTTGCATCCATTCCTTTTTACTTTGATTATGGACGAGTTGACTAGTCACATTTACGATGAGATACCTTGGTCAATGTTGTTCACCGATGATATTGTGCTGATTGATAAGACTAGAGATGGAGTAAATGAGAAGCATGAGGTTTGGAGACATGCCTTAGAGACGGAAGGATTTCATATAAGTAGGGCTAAGAGCCTAAGACTAGATATATGGAGTGCACCTTTGATGGAAGTATGTAAAGGAATTGAGTTGAAGATTGGAAATGATAACATATAGAAGAAAGATTCTTTTAGTTACTTGCATCTATTTTGCAACATGATGGGGAAATCAATGGAGATGTTACTCATGGAATAAATGTAGGTTAGTTAAAATGGAGAGGGGCCTCGATTGTTCTGTGTGATAAGAAAATTCCTTCGAAAATCAAAGGAAAGTATTACATAGCAACCATGAGACATGTTATGCTCTATGGATATGAATGTTGTTCTGTAAACCATAAACATGTTGAGAATGCCATTAGCAAAAAATGAAAATGTTAATCTGGATATGTGCTCATACACGTTAAGATTGTATTCGGAATTACACGATAAGAAGGAAAGTTGTTGTAGCTCTGATAGAGGATAAGATTAGAGAAAACTTCTAAAAGATGGTTTGGTCATTTGCAGAGTTGGTTGATACACCAGTTAGAAGATGCGAGATTTGGGAAGTTGAGCCAGCTAAGAGAGGGCGATGAAGGCCCACGAAGCATTGGAATGGAACTATCCAAAGGAATCTTAGTTATTTGAATCTAAGCTCAAGAATGACCCAAGATATATTTGAGTGGAGGAAAAGAATCCATGCAGTCACCCTACTTAATGTGGGAAAAGACTTTGTTATTTTTGGTAGAGACTTGATCAGGATACAATATAGAGGAGGATATCAAGCAAGGCATATGGATATAGTTATACATCCCTAGTTCTGTTGAGTGACGAACCTTCACCTTATTTATGTGATAAGTATTATATTTAAACATTATTGAGAAAAATCATAGAGTTCTTTATTCATGGGAACCCAAGGCTCTCTTATATAGAGGAGAGATCTATGGGCAAATTACATAAGATGAACATAAAGAAATAAAATAAAAGAAAAGTTCATAGGAACGTAGAAATATCTCTACACTCCCCCTTAAGATGGAGCATAGATGTTAATCATGCTCAGCTTGGAAAAGAACACTTCTGAAATGGCCCTCTAAGCAATGCCTTGGTAAAGATATCTGTCGTTTGCTCTCCTGAACTATCATGGGAGGTAGAAATCAAACCCTTTGAAATCATATCTCTAATATAATGACAGACTACCTCAATATGCTTCATTCTTTCATGGAACGCGAGATTATTTGCAATAAGGTAGCATGATTATCGCATTGTAACTGCATGGGTAGAGGTGCATTTCTATGCAAATCTACTAACACTACTCCAACCCACACCATTTCAGTGATTGCTTGTGCCATAGGCCTATACTCAGACTCGGCACTTGATCTAACCACAACCATTTGTTTCTTGCTTTTCCAAGAAACAAGAGAACTGCCAACAAATACTGCGAAGCCCGAAGTAAACTTCATATCCTTAGACACCCTACATAGTTTGTATCAACACATGCAGAAACAGAAAGAGTTGCACCTTTCCTGAATAGTAATCATGCACCTGGAGAAGATTTTAGATATATTAAAATCATGTATACAACATCCACATGTACCTGTTGGAGTTGCTCCATGAACTGACTCACTTGACTCACTGCAAAAGAGATATCAGGTCTAGTAATAGAAATATAGACGAGCTTTCCCACCATCTCTCTACATCTCCTCCTGTCGACCTCATATGTATCATCATGTAACTTCATGTTAGGATCCATAGGAGTAGTAGAGGGCCGACACTCAATCATGACCGTCTCAACAAGCACGTATGTAACATACTTCCTTTAAGTCATCACAAGACCCTATGATGCATTCCTAGAAAATTCTAACCCTAAGAAATACCTTGGGGTGCCAAGATCCTTAGTAACAAACTGACGATCCAGAAATTCTTTTGCCATCTTGATCACGTGCACATCATCTCCCGTAACAAGTATATCATCAACATAGACCATGATGACAACAGTACCTCTAGGTGTTCTCTGTGCAAAGAGTGAATGGTCTAGATTTAACCTCTTTAACCTCTGCCTTTCAATCAGATCCGAGAGCTTCTGAAACCATGCCCTTAGACTTTGCTTAAGGCCATATATTGCCTTATGGAGTCTACAAAGCTGCTGACACTCCCCCTCAGCAACAAACCAAGGAGGTTGCTGTATGTAAACTTCCTCATGTAGATTTCCATGCAAAAATGCATTTTTAACATCTAACTGAAACAAAGGCCAATCATGTACCACTGCAACTGAAAGAAGAACATGTAGAGTTGAATGTCGAGCAACTGGAGAGAATGTGTCCATATAATCCATGATGTATGTCTTAGTAAATCCTCGTGCCACCAATCTTACCTTTTAACGATCAAGAATCTGCATGATGTTTAATAATAAACACCAAACTTGCAACTGACAACATACGCCCCAGGAGGAGCATACACCAAACTCCAAATACCACGTGATTGCAAAGCAACCATCTCTTCCTCCATAGCTAAGCGCCAACGACTATCCCTCAAGGCCTCCAGATAATTTCGTGGAGTGTCCATAGTAGAGGTTCACTGCAAATCTTTGAAATTCCCCTGTCATACGATGAAAGGGGACCTGGGAGGCAAGAGAATATGAAGCATAGGTACGCTTCAGTTTTCGAACTGTAATGGGTATATCTAGGTCATTGGGAACCTCCTCGATCCGTAGGCTAGTCTCCTGCAGTGATCCATGCACAAATATATCTCCAGACCCATCGTAAAAAATCATGTTATCAGAACAAACCTGGGGCGTGCTGGATAACAGGCGATGACCATGAGCAGAGGCAGGCCGATGGTTATAGAATTTTGGTAATAGTGGAACAATGGGCACGTGCGACTGGGTAGAAGGAGGTGGGGGAGGTGGTGATGGTGGTGGCGGTGGCGGTAGGGATGGGCATGGGCCAGGCTGGGCTGGGCCCTAAGGGGCCCAGGCCCAAGCCTGTCTAAAAAATTCGGGCCTTGGGTCGGGCCTCGTCCCACAAATTTTTTTGTGGTCCGGCCGAAGCTCTGGCCCGGCCCAAAGAATTGGGCCGGGCCGACCCATCCTCAATTGTGGCATGCTTCTCTTCTATTGCTCTTGTTGTTGATGTGTATTTTCTGGTTATTCTTATTCATGCAATAGATAAATCCTCAGTTATTCATCAATTGAAGCTCCTCCAAAACATCATCAAGCAATACAAACACATGAAATGGAGAGTTTGATAGGGCTAAAAGAGGGAAGGGGAGGCGTAAATGGTCTACGTAAAGCCTGAGCTTAAGACCCGTGCATAATTTTGGGATGGGTATTGGGCTACATATTGGGCCTTATGCATGGTTATTAAGGCGGCAAGGCGACAAGGCGTTACACCTGGACGCCTAGGCGCGCCTAGGCGTTTTCAAAGTGGCATCAAGAAATTTCAAAAATATCGCATTTGGATGCTAGATTATTAAGAAATTATATCACATTTCAAAAATACGACCTGTATATCCCATTTTCAAAACGCGCTATGTATATCGCTTTTTGTAAATGCGCAATGTATATCGCATTTTGAAAATGAGATATCTATGTAGTGTGCATGAAAAATAGTCGCCTAGGTGTCAAGGCGTGCCTAGGCGCACCTAGGCGGCCGCTTAAGCGCCAAGGCTACCCAAGGCTCACGCCATTTGCTACAAAAGCAAGGCATTCGTTCTAGGAGCACGGCCTGGGGCGCTTGGGCGCCTAAGCGGCCGCCTAGGCGCGCCTAGGCGTGCGCCTTAACATCTATGGCCTTATGTCGGGCCCCCAAATGGGCCACGCCTTGGGCTGGGTCGGGTTGGGCCGAGCCAAGCCCGAGCCCGGCCCAAAGAAATTTTGGGCCGAACATTTAGGCCCAGGCCCAACCCAATGTTCTTTTTGGCTTGGGTTGGGCCGGACTTTTTGGGCCGGGATTCGGGCTGGGCTGGGCCAGCCCAGCCCAATGCCATCCCTAGGTGGTGGTGGAACAACAAGCATAAGTAGAAGAGATGATGGACTCGTATGAGGAGGTGGCATGTAAACCTCATCATCAGAGTCTGCTGAAGCAAACCAGTCACATGAAGGGGAGAAATACATCACAGACTCAAAAAAATGTGACATCAGCACTGATGTAGTATTTCCTGCACAATGGATTATAACATCGGTATCCCTTCTGGGTCCTGGAGTACACAACAAACACGCATTTGACAGCCCTAGGAGAGAGCTCATCAAGACCTGGAGTCAACTGGTGAACAAAAGCAACAAAAATCAAACATACGAGGAGTAAGTAAGAACAACTCCTTCTCAGGGAAAGCGATGGAGAAAGGATTTTCTCACCTAAGACAGATGATGGCATACGATTCACCAGATAACATACTGTATGAACTGCATCACCCCAAAGCAAATGTGGTGCACGACTCTAAATGAGAAGAGTCTGAGTGACATCAAGTAAATGACGATGCTTTTCTCTGCAACACCATTTTGTTGATAAGTGTAAGCACGGGTTGTTTAATGAATAATTCCACATGATGAAAAGAAATGTGTTAGAGCACGGGTACTGAATTCCAAAGCATTGTCAGTTCATACAAATTTCATAGAGGAAGAGTAAACATTCTGCACTTTATTGATAAAAGATTTGATCACATCCCCTGTTCAGATTTATTCTTCAATAAAAAGACCCATGACAAACGAGAAAAATCATCAACAGCAACAAGATAAAATCGGTGTCCCGGGCGATCAGGAACACGACTCGGACCCCAAATATCAACATGAAATAACCCAAAAAGGGAACTATTGCTCCGACTATAAAGACTAGGAAAAGCAAACTGATGATTCTTTCCCAACTAACACGCCTCGTACTAGAAGGAAGAACCCGGTGAAATCTCTAGCAAAATATGGCACATCTTTTGGAGAGGGAGGTGACCAAAGCATAGGTGCCAGGTGAAGGGAGAAACTGATCATGCTGAATGAAAGGATACACCAGCATATGGAGTTCGGACCAGGCGATAAAGAGAACCCTGCTCACAGCCACACCCAATCACTCTACCCGTAAGAATGTCCTGAAAAACAAGAGACGATGGGTCAAAGATAACTCTACAATGCAAATCCTTCGTGATCTGACTAATAGATAGTAAATTCGTAAAGAAATCAGGAGCAAGTAACACATTGTGCAGATGCATCGAAGGCATCAAACTAATCTCCCCTTGTTCGGTGATCGGGGAATGAGTCCCATAGACTATCACAACAGTTCTCCCTGGTGTAACTTGATTGTATGTTGGAAGTTGATCTCTGTCCCCGCATAAATGAATGTGTTGCCCCAGAATCTATAATCTACTCAGTAATCTTAGATCTGTGACATGATGTAAAAGCATAAGTACTACTTGCGGTACTAACCGTAGTAGAAGTACTGGAAGACGCAGAGGCTGTTACATCTGAGTGGCCTCCAGGAGATGATGAAGAAGCAGGAGGCCTGATATCTCGCAGTCTGGCTACAAGGTCATTAAACCTCTGATCTGAAATAGGAGCAGCTGGAGACTCAACCTGCTCTGCTACGTGGCTGATGCCTAAAAACCATGCTTGGAGTAGCGTTTATCCTCAGTATGACCTCGACGGTGACAGTACGTGCAAGGCTGATGAATGCGACCTCCTCTACCACGAGATCCACGTTCACAAAATAAAGAAGAGCCTCCTCTACCTCGGGAGGCTGCCATCGCCGAAGAAGTCTGCCTAGTAGCTATGGACTGAACAATAATCGTGTCGAGCATGCGGAAAGCTTCCTCTATGGGAGGAATAGTGGCATCCGCTAGAATCTGGGAGCAAGCAGCATCATATTCAGGGTCAAGGGCTGCTGGGAACACACCAACCATGGTAGCATTCCTATATGTCTTCTACTGCTCTGGAGTCGCTGTGAGAGGCATGAAGCTGTGGAGCTTCTCAAACATCCCACGCAAGGATGTATATATTGAATGAAGAGGTCATTTTTTCTGCTTGATAGTAAATATATCATGCTGGAGTTGGAGGATCTTGATTTCATTCCTCGCTTGAGAATACATTGTTGCGAGGATGTCCCACATCGTCTTAGCAGTGGGTTGATGTAACACATCATTGGCGATCTCTAGTCGACGCCTTATATATCTCGATAGTTTGAATCGTCAATGTACCAAAGAGCCAAACTTTGGCATATGCATCATTCGCCTCCCACGAGGCGTTAACCCTAGTTTTCTCTACCGGCTCCTCCTCGGTTAGAATGTGTTTCTTACCATTAGACTTCATAAGGCTCATAAACTGCATAGCCCATAGCTCATAGTTTGTCTCGTCTATTTAAAGAATAGGCGATGGATCTCTGAAAGCGCTTGTGGCGAATACATCGACTTGTTTTCTGACATATTGCCGGATATAGATAACTGGGCTTTTGTAGACCAATGAATGAATGTCTACACAAACATATGTGGATTTGAATTCATATGTAGACTTATGCACCCAAATCCATCAACCCAAAAGGGATTTCGATACAAGCGAAGAGGACCGTAGGCCGAAGATAGAAGAGGGCCGACGACCAATGAAATAGACACCTGCAACCAGTGTCGGTGGCCTGGGCGACTGGTGTCGGCCGTGGAGGCATCGACCTTGCTGCTCGGCGGCGGCGCCGTGGGTAGGCGACGGTCGGAGAGGCGGTTGTGGCGGGGAATGCAGTAGTCTGGAGGTGGCTGCAGTGGCTGGGGTCGCTAACGATGGCGGTGGCGGCAGAGAGGGAGGGGTTCGGCGGGTATGGTTTAGAGTTAGGGTATGGAGCTTCGTTCTAGGACCGCGGCTCTGATACCATGTTGAGAAAATCAAAGAGTTAATTATTTTTTGGAACCCTATGCTCTCTTATATAAAGGAGAGACATATGGGTAAATTACATAAGATGAACATAAAGAAATAAAATAAAATAAAAGTTCATAGGAAAATAGAAACATCTATACAAACATTATAAATTATGAGATTATAAGACTACTTTTATTATTTCAACTTATTTATGTGTTCTATATGACTAAACTTATAATGTATGCCTTACATAATACTATATAAGAGCTTGTATAGTGATTATGATGAAAATACTTACACAAAACTTATGTGTAAACCTATATTTTAATGAACAGGTGTGTATTTGTATCTTATTCAACATTAAAACATTGCTTTTGAGGGAAATCAGTCTTTATAACCATTTCCACAAGGATGAAATGTTGGCATCTCCGATATTTTTCTTTCCAAGTTCGGCAAAACAATATTAATATAGATATTTAAGACCATTGGCACGAGGTTCTCTTTCAAAAAAACGATGACCACCAACTCAATATATCTAATATCTCACAGCAATGACCCAGAAAACGATAGCACCACTACTAAATAAGAAATATGCCCTACTCCAACCAAACTCCACACATTATCAACTACATGAAAGATAGTTGTTAATGATGCGACTCCAACCAAATATCCTCGCCCATATACCCCCCTCCCTATACTCGCCACCAAAAGCACAACCCTTCACCTTAGCGGAACCATGCTCCTCGACACAACCACTATCAGTGCCCTACCCCTTGTCACCGAAAGCAAACCCATTGGATTGTGAATAAAGCACGCTTCATAACCCACACCACTATATTTTAAGTATTGCATACACAACGCCACACGGAAGGGGAGTGGGATCATAGTTGGATCAAACCAAAACAATGAGGGCCTCGAACAACAATATGGGTTCCAGTAAGCAACAAATAATGGTTATGGGGGATGACCTTTATCAGTTTTTCTGTGAAAGATATCTTCGAAAATTGCAGATATCCCATTCGTAATTGCTCCTTTGGTACTGTGGAAAGGCGTGAAATGAAAAGTTGTATTTCATCGTAGCCCTAGAGCCCTCTTATATAAGAGAAAAGCTCTAAGGGAAAATTATATAAAGTAGACATAAGAAATAAGAAACTGCAAAATAACAATAATGATATAGAAATATCTCAACACTCCCCCTCAAGCTGGAGCATATATGTCTATCATACAGTGTTCACTAAATCGGCCGCACGGGCCGCATATGCGGCCGCATATGCCCGTGCGGCGTGCAGACCGCACCGATTACTTGAATCAGTGCATTATGCGCCCTCCCCGCATATGCGGCCCGCATATTCCCCGCATATGCCCCACATACTGCTCCGGCAGCTCCAACTTTTCAATCTTCTCATTCAAGTCCTTAATTCTGTAACTCTGCCTCTTCATTCAATTGTTAGAATATGACATGCATTTCTATACAATTGCAATGCATTATACCATTATGTATATTATGCAATATTTTATGTTTTTCTCATGTATTATTTTCACGAGTATATGCAATGAATCGTCGAATATTTTTTATATATGTCGATTGAGGTTTTGCTCATGTAAGTGCATGTATGTGTATTGAAGTTTTGTTATTACGAGTCATATAATGTAAAGTTCTTATGATAAATGTTTTTTTGTGATTAAATATGAGGAGATTAAAAGTATAAATGCACACACATCTAACATGAACCGTTTTTATTAGATCTTTAACTCCACTTAGATACATAACTTCATTGGTAATGTTATTCATAGATATTTTTTATTTTTAAATTAAAAATTAGAAAACCACTTAGAACCGCGTATACCCCGCATATGCCCCCGCATACCGGTTAATCAGTATTCGGTGATCAGTCCGAACGCATACGCATTCCGCTTTCCTGAACCTTGATCATACTCAGCTTGGAACAGCAACGATGAAAAGATCCTCTCGTGAGAGCTTTGGTAAACGTATCTTAAATAAGATCACCTGAAGTAACATGAGAGGTAGAAATAAGCCCCTTCTGGATTAGATCACGAGTGTATTTGCAACTTTTTTTGTAAATGTTAAATAAGGTAAAAATGAAAATAAAATATAAAATAAATATTCACAAATTACTTTATTTTTTTGTTATTTTTAATAATTAGAAAATAAAGAAATAAAATAAACGGGACATATATACATACTATATATACATATTTCGAGTGACTCATTTTCTTTGATTTTTACTTAAATTTTGATCTGGATTTTTGCACATTTTATTAAAGCAATCGTTAAAGAAAAGAAATGCAAAAGAAATTAATCAGAAAGAGTTACTGTTGTACATAAAATAATAAGTTCAAAACGTTTAATTTATACAATATACAATGAAATCCCGAAACCCAAGTTTTACATATGAACTTCGATTCTTTGAATTTGATCTTCTTTTGTAGATAATTTAATGTACATTATTTCAAAAATGAGTAAAGGTCCATAGGAGACTGTATGAGGTAGATATTCACATTTACAGCTTTTTGTCTCAAAACTAAGGCTTAGGTTTTATTGGAAAAATATTCAGGTTGGTATTTTTTGGTATTTTTCCTTGATTATTGTCAGTAATATGTATACAATAAAGTTGATTTTATTTTATTCTAAGTTGATGAAAAAAGTTGAAAACAGGAGAACTTATGGTAATATACATGTGATAATGTACAAGGGAATTTGGCTTCTTATTTAATGCATGCAGTATGCTAAAATGTGAATATTATTTACATATGTGTGAATGATAAAAATGCAATATCGATAATTAAATGGAATTAATTACTTGGAAATAGAGCTCTATTTTCATCTTTTAGAGTGATGAATCACACATTCATCAAAACCACAAGCCCTCCGAGACCGGACGTTAGGTGCTTTGTTTCAATTCAGGTTGTCAGCACTCATGGCTAAAAACTTATAAATAAAATAATCCATGCAACAACAATTATTAAAAAATTAGATTCATAACATAAAAATATAACATGTAAATTTCTTTTTGTTAATAAAGGAAAGACGTTTACCATGATCACATGAAAATATTTAAGAAAACATATGCACCATTAGAATATGTAATGTAACAAATGTTCTGGAAATCGAAAGGGCATGTCACAAACTCAGTGTGCTCTCTTCAGCATGCCTTCCCTTATCGAATCTGCATTCCGAAGTGCTTCGCCTATCCCATGTGTTGCCAACCTTCATGCATTGTTACGCAATTGTGCCAACTCTACTTGCGTGCCCTCCTCTCTTATCATGTGCACTACTGATATTGCACACCTTTAACGATCCAACCTACTTTGTGTTCCTTCCATTCCTCTACATCTAAGGTAAGTATCTCATCTTACCTTATTAAATAAGTTTGTTCACGACGGATGCTATTTTTTGTAATCGAGAGTTGTTTGTTTCTTTTTGGGTTGATTGTAGAAAGCTTGTTAAATAAAAAAATAACTAATTGCATATTATTCATTACCAAAAAATAGTAGAATATCAATTTATCATTCAGAAAATTACCAAAAAATTACAACGTATGTACTTTTCTCCCATCCTTATGTTGATGGATATTTATGTCTTAATAATTTAGATATTGTCAATGATCGTATATGATTTGCTTTATCTATCTTGTTGTCAATGTTTATTAGTAAATTTCAATGTGCTTTGTTCTTTCATGGAAGGTTGGATTATTAGCTAAGAATAAAGTGGCTTGGTTATCACATTTGAGGTGCATAGGAAGAGGCACCTCAATAGATAGATCAGTCAGAACATACTTGACCCACATCATTTCCGTGCTCCCTTGGGCCATGGCCCTATGCTCTGATTTAGCTCTATATTTAGCCGCAACGGTCTGTTTCTTGCTCTTCCATGAAACCAACGAGCTACCTACAAAAACAATGAAGCATGAAGTGGACTTCCTGTCCATAGGGCACCCCGTATAATCTGCATACGCACATCCAGTAACTGTGAGAGACGTATCTCTTCTGAACAAAAGTCCAGCACCTGGAGAAGACTTCAGATATCTGAGGATCATGTTAATTGCATCCATATGAACCTGCCTGGGTTACTCCATAAACTGGTTGACTCTACTAACAGCAAATGATATATCAAGCCTTGTGATAGTAACATACACCAGCTTGCCTATTAGCGCTTTGTGCCATCTCTTATCCACCTCCTCAGAGTCATCATCATAGAGCCTAGTATTGGGATCCATTGGAGTAGTAGAAAGTCTACATCTTGTCATGCATGTCTCAGATAGGAGGTCAGTGGCATACGTTCTTTGTGTCATTACCATACCATGTTGATTTCTTGCTAACTGTAGGCTAAGAAAATAGCGCAGCTTGCCAAGGTCCTTGGTTATAAACTGTTGCCCAAGAAAATCCTTAGCAACCCGAATGCCCTGTTCATCACTGCTTGTAACAATAATGTCATCAACATAGATCAGAATAGCAACAGTACCTCTCTGGGTTCTCCTAACAAAAAGAAAATGATCTGCAGTAGATCTAACAAACCCCTGTCGTTCTATCAACTCTGAGAGCTTTTAAAACCAAGCCTTCGGACTCTGCTTAAGGCTATATATAGCCTTGTGAAGTCTGCACACCATACGAGACTCCCCCAGCAGCAAACCCTGGCAGTTGTTGCATGTAAACCTCCTGCAAGTCCCCATACAAAAAGGCACTCTTGACATCTGATTGAAAAAACGACCAATCGCGTACCACGGCAACAGCAATGAGAATCCGCATCGTAGAACAGCGCGCAACCAAAGAGAAAGTGTCCTGATAATTCACTCCATAGGATTGGGTGAACACACGAGCAACCAGTCTTGCCTTATATCTGTCCACAGTACCATCCGCACGGTGTTTCACAGTAAACACCAATTTGTTGCCAACTATGGATGAAAATGAATGTGAATATATTCGTATCCGATACGTTATTGTATTCGTTTTATACAAATTTTGACATTCGTATTCGTTTTAAAATGTATGCGGATATGGATATCACTTTGACATTTGCAAATATTTGCATTCGTATTCGTATATTTGTTTTCATACATAAGCATAATAATAGATTTATTTATAATTGTGTGTAATAACATTTTATGATTGCATTCACCATTATTGATATAATTGTTGTGAAATTACTATATCTGATATCTCTGTTTTATGTGTAAACAATCCTAAACATGTATTTTTTTATGAAAAAGAGGGTGAGCTCCCAAGATGGGAGTCACCGCAGAATCAATATATTAATACATAAGGAAAGGATACATGGTACATTACCTTGACTCCCAAATATTAAAGAGAGCCTTACAATGAGACACAACATTTTCCGTATAAAACCTCTGATTACTAAAAAGCTGCTCATTTCTCGCCAGCCAGATTGCCCACAACGCTCCAAAAGGTCTTGCAACATTATCAGTTGAGCTGCCTCCTACTTTCCTTACTCCCTCCCAAAAGGTCATTGAACTACTCGTATCCACCCATGAGATCGCCAAATCTCTCCATACCTTTAGCGAGGATTCACAAGCGAAGAAGAGATGATCTGAGGTCTCCGACTGTTCCCCGCACATGTCACAAATAGCATCATGTACGCCCAGAATTCTTGCCCTCATGTCCTTGTCCAAGAGCTTGCCCCTCCTTAGGCACCACAGAAAAACTTTTATCCTATTCGGTATCTTGCTTGCCCAGATAATCTTCATATCCTTGCACAAATCCGGGTCCTGTGTTTCACCTCTAC
This sequence comes from Ottelia alismoides, assembly GCA_037367405.1. Taxonomy (NCBI): domain Eukaryota; kingdom Viridiplantae; phylum Streptophyta; class Magnoliopsida; order Alismatales; family Hydrocharitaceae; genus Ottelia; species Ottelia alismoides. Next base: position 32,957 of record JAZKJV010009648.1, on the reverse strand, counting down.
TTCTCATTTCCCCATAAAGATGTTTGACAGAAAATTTACTACCTGTCCATTCGAAATGATCCATGTCCTGATGGAACTCATCTGGAAAAGGGGTCATAGCCCACAATCTTTCCAAATCCTCCCTTCTTCTGTCTGAAAGACTCGTAACAAAAGTCGATTCCAACTCTCCATCAAGATCCAACTCCCTTACAGTGGCCTCTTTCGCAGTTGACAAAGCAAAAAGTCTTGGAAAATGTAACTCCAGAGGGCCTTCTCCCGTCCAATCATCTCTCCAAAATCTGAAACCTCTCCCATCTCCTAGTTTCGGCGCTAGTCTAGTCGATACAAACGTCAAGACCTCTCGTATCCCTTTCCATAAGGATGACTCAAACCGAAAAGATCCTGCCTCTAATCTTCCTTTCACCCCATATATCCTTCTCATCAACCTTGCTGCCAGATCCAACGATGGGCCCCAGATGCGCAAAACCCACTTTGCTAGTAGCGCCTTATTCATACACATCAAATCCCGCACTCCCAAACCCCCCTGATCGCGGGGTCTCGTTATCTCCTCCCAGGCCACCAGATGCATGCCCGACTTTTGATGCTTCCCCTCTGACCAAAAAAATCTTCTCATCAGCTTTTCAATCTTCTTTCTTACTCCCACCGGCATCAACCTAGTCGAGATAAAAAACGTCGGGATGGCGGAAAGAACATGCTTCAGTAGGACCAGCTTCCCACCTCTGGATAAGGTAATCGCCTTCCACCCAGCCAATCTGAGCTCTATCTTTTGAATGATCGCCTCCCAATCTGACGTTCTCAGTTTGTTTGCCACCAATAGAAAGCCCAGGTAGTTAATTGGCAGGTCACCCAACGAGCATCCAAGCAATTCTGCTACCCTTGCCCTATCCTCATTCTGCAACCCAAAAGTTATCACGACTGATTTCTGCAAATTTATTTCAAGCCCAGACAAACTGCTGAAAATGTCCAACAACTGAGCAGCACAACTGTTCATCTCTTCCGTTCCACCAAGGAAAAGTATCGTGTCATCTGCGTATTGCAACAACGGCACAGATATCTCGTCCAAGCGAAATCCTTCACACCACCCTCCATCGACCGCTTGTTTGAACAGAACCGCTAGTGCATCTGCAACCAGAACAAAAAACATGGGCGCTAAAGGGCAACCCTACCTCACACCTCTCTGTGGCTGGAAATAACCGCCTTCAGGTCTCCCATTAACTAAAACTGAGAAGGAAGTTGTGGTGATACATCTTTTCATCCATGCCACCTAGTTATCCGGGAACCCTCTTTTCCTCATCGAAGCCCACAGAAATTTCCAATCCACACAGTCATAAGCTTTTGAAAAATCAATCTTCCACAGAACCCCCTTTGCACCCCTCCGTCTCCACTCTAAGCAAACTTCTGATGCCATAACTAGCTCGTCTGCCATCTGACGTCCGGGAATGAACGCTGATTGACCCTCCAAAATAATGGCATCCATCATCCTCTTGAGCATGTTTGCTAGAACTTTTACCACAATGAGGTAAATTCCGTAGGAAAGAGCTATTGGTCTGTAGTCTTCTACTCTTGCTGGGTGATCTTTCTTTGGGAGCGGAAACAAAAAAGCATTGTTAATCTTCTCAAACCCCCTATTGCCAACCCTGAATTCTTCTAGTACATCTATTATCTCTCCCTTGAAGAGGTCCCAAAATTCTCGGTAGAAAAAGATTGGGAACCCGTCCGGCCCAGGCTGTAAAGCCTTGAACTGGGCATATCTCGGATCCTATATAATAAGATCCGGCTCGTAAAGAGGAAACCAACAGAATTTGTTTCGTGTGAATCGGACTTCGTTTCGATTTGTTATGAATTTCGGAAGAAAGAGAAGTAAGGAAGGCTAAGATGTCATTAATCCATAATGACTGTCATTAAGACTAATTAAACATGATTAAAGAAATTAATGACGATTGAAAGCCGCTAATGATCATTAGTAAACACTAATCAATAGTTAACAAAAGATATGCATAAGCCGCGAAAGTTAAATCGCGATTAGTGAAAGTTAATCACGATTAGTGTTAATTAAGCGTCATTAGCGAATCTAGAATCCTCTAGAATGTTCTAACTTAAGCTCCAAGTTTGGGATAAGTTTTGGCTAAAACTATGGGCCAAAACCATGGGCCGCTAAACCATGGTTAAGGTCTAAACCATGGTTTTCTACCATGGTTAGTGGTTTTCTGGGGCCTATAAATAGACCCCCCTACCCATTCATTCTCTACAACTTCCACTACCACCACCACCCCAAGGGCTAGGGTCGAGAGGTCGGGAGGAGGAGTGGGAGGCGAGGGAGGAGCACTAGCGAAGCGCTGTCGGGAGAACGAGGAGGAGAAAGGTATAATCTTCTCTTAGTTGCTTCGTAAGCTAGGCTTTCAATTCATACTCTTGTTCTTCCAAGTTTTGTTTTTGATTCATATTTCTTTCCGATTCGTTTTCCTGTTGTGGTTCGAGGAGAAATCTGTGTAACACCCTACTTAGGTGCGGGCGGCTATGCACGTCAGTGACCCTGTGATTCGTCACACGTTCACTCATCTAAGACGCGTGGTGTCTACCGATTCTCCATCGTTTATGTTTCTATTCTTCGTATTATGCTTTTATAGTTATTTTCATGGAGAAATCTGTGTAATACCCTACTTAGGTGCGGGCGGCTGAGCACGTCAGTGACCCTGTGATTCGTCACACGTTCACTCACCTAAGATGTGTGGTGTCTACCGGTTCTTCATCTCTTGTTGTTGAGTATATTCTTTCAGTTTCATTGTTATTTTCCTCTCGATTGATTTTATAGAGGAAACTCTTTTCGTTTTTATTTAGAAATATGTCCCGATATAAGGGGAAACTCTGCTGAAATTTTCCGAGAAATATATCCCGATATAAGGGGAAACTCTGCCGAAATTTTCCGAGAAATATATCCCGATATAAAGGAAAACTATGCCGAAATTCTAAGAGAAAATATGTTCTTGACGTTCTTCGTGTTCTTCGCGTTCTTCGCGTTCTTCGTTCGTTCTTCGCGTTCTTAACATGTTCTTAGCGTTTTGATACGAAAAATGAAATTCGATCTTTTCAGGAGCCTTAAATTAGCCTTTCTAAAAATGAAACTCGATAAAGCCTTGCATACACGAGAGAGAGCTCGATTAGGTAACGAAATCCTTCCTTTTGCTGTTGGGTTTTCATACGAAATTATTGAAATTCTTGATTTTGTATTCTTTGCTACGAGGAACCCTAATTTTGGTTATTTTTGAAAAAGTCTGAAGAATTGCTTTGTGATTCCCACTAAAATAAGATTTACGCATCAAATTGATGCGTTGGCCCTGAAAGTTAGGGTTTGGGAGTTAAAATAGGCATAAATAGAAGTATATATATGGTTATGAATAATATATATGTGAGTCGATACTAAGTATTGCGGTTTAGGCAAATCAAAGACGTAACAAAAGAATTACATCATGTGAATTGGTGTGATTTGAGTTGGATCCCAAAAAGGTTCTTGTGTCACGATAAGGATGACTGGGAGTAGTACTACAGGTCGGGCATGCAACCTGTAGGTTGTCGGAAGGAACCCGTATTGGCACTTCCCTACCTAGGTGGTACACGGTTGCCCTGTTATGATAAGTGCGCACAAATTGAATGTTTTGCAACGCGTGGTACCGGGAGCCAATATATTCGGGTTGGAACGACGGAAGATGTGGTCGTGCCATGTGGAGGCACGGGTGGTTCAATAGCGGATGGGTCACGATAACATGTATTTAAAGCCGCTAGGTTATTAAATGTTAGCCTGAGGTTTTAAGCAACCGAGTCCTCGAGGACGGTGTGCTCTTTTGTTTTTTTTCAGACTGAGAGCTGAGACCCTGTTTAATAAAAGAAAAGGAAATTGTCAGGGTAGTATTGGAGGATTGGTTGAGGCGACGTGCGGCGGCATAAGCTTACCAAGATCAATACAATCTCCAATCCTGAAGCATCCACAGCTTCGGAGTCCAAGAATGGTGGGGTTCCCCTGGACTAATCCCTGATGTGGAATAGAAAGGAATAGGACTTAAGTTAATGAAAATGAATGAAATTTTTGTGATATCAAGTTTTGAAAAATTACATAATTTGTTTGCTTTTCTCTTCTTCGTTACTTAGCATTCGCTAATTTTTTATCCTATGATTTATGAAAAACCCAACAGGTATCGGTGAGCAATCGCAAGGACTTTAAAATTCATCCGGCTTACATACTAGACATCCAGCCAGCCACAGTAGCTTTACTCTTTAAGGTAGTTAGTAATATTTTGTGTATTTTCCTTTCAAACTGATGTACATGTAAATGGTTATAGTGGGACAGTGTATCATCTGAACTATATTTTGTGAATGGAGAAGTGTTGAAATACTTTCTTCCGAGTATTTTTATTTGCAGTATATTTCTGAATGTTAGTTGTGATTGCTGAATAAATTATTGCTGAGTAACAAGATCCGGATATGGGAGGATCCGACGACCCGGGAAACGGGGTCGCGACAGATTGGTATCAGAGCACGGTTACTCCAGTAATTTATTTAGTAATTAATAACTATGAGCGGTATTCAGAAACTAAGGTTGTATTAAGATCCTTTGATCTTAATAAATGACTGCAGTACCATTCACAAGTCATTGTCCCTTATGTACATCATGTTAAGACATATAGGATCTGACCTTTGACCTTGACTCATCCCAGGATCATGGCAGACCAAGACATGTCTAGACAATTAGCGGCTATGATGGCAATGCTCCAAGACATGGGGCAAAGGCAACAAGCATTGAGGAGAGGTTCCGAGCTCATTTCTGTCCCTCTCATTGGGAAGAGTTAAAGAGGAGAGAGTTGGCTTCTCTGAATCAGGGTTCTAAGACTGTACGAGATTATCATATCCACTTTATTGAGCTACTATGGTACTCACCAGCTCTAGAAGCTTCACCACAAGAGTGTCTTACCAAATTTGTTAACGGTCTTCAGGGAGATCTACGAGAAAAGCTTTCTGGTTTTAGAGCCACAACCGTAGATGAAGCAAAGGACATCGCCTCTCGTATTGAGATGGAGAGGGATGAAAACCGCCAAAGAAGAAGTTTCCACTTTAATGGTGGACCATCCAAAAGCAAGGCACATTATAATCGTAGAGATCGTCGCTATCATCCAGCCGGTTTCAATATAAGCTCACCACAGACCTTGGGTCAGGAATTATCAGGAAGAAGGGGTTTCTCTAGACCTCCACTATATCCTCGCAACTCAGCAGCAGGAGCTAGCACCTCTGTGGCTGGATCTTCAGCTCAAACAGGAGCACGTGTGTGGTTTTTACTGTCATCAGGAAGGCCACATCAAGAAGATTGTCCGAAGTTGAGAGGTTCAGGGTTTAAATCAACCCCAATTAGAAGTATAGCATCCACCTCGAGCAATGGAGCAACACATGGAGGAAGACATGGTAGAGGTCGAGGCTCACAAGGAGCGTCTCCTACACAACAACCACCACAAAGTGTTGCGGGTTCTAGCTTGCCTATTCCTAATGGCCAGCTCAATGCAATTACTGAAGAACAAGCCTACAATTCTGGCACAGTCGTACGAGGTACCGTTATTATTCATGGCTTTTCAGTACATGCCTTATTTGATTCTGATGCTTCACATTCATTTATTGCTCGACGGTTAGTACCCACTTTGGGTAAGAAACCAGTAGAAGTACAACAGTCCTATCTGATCAAGGGACCAAGAGGACAAGTGTTTATAATCCGAGAAATGTTGGATAATTGCATAGTAGTGATAGCGGGACATCAGTTACCTGTTTCACTACTACTAATAGAAATGGAGGACTTTGATCTTATACTAGGAATGGATTGGTTAGAAAGGCATCATGCATGTCTTGACTGTTTCCAGAAGACAGTAACATTCCACCTTCCTAACTCGATAGAGTTCCAGTTCATTGGAAAGACATCCAATGATAATATCAAATATATCTCTACATTGAAGGCAAAACAGTTGTTAGAGCAAGGGTGCCAAGGTTATTTAGCTTATGTATCCACTACATCAGGGTCAGAAAGAATGATAGAAGATGTGCCTATAGTCTGCGAGTTTACTGATGTATTTCCAGAGGAACTACCTGGATTACCACCTGAGCGAGAGATTGAATTTGAAATCTCTCTCATACCTGATACTCAGCCTATCTCTATCCCTCCATATAGGATGGCACCAGCTGAGTTACGAGAGTTAAAGGTACAATTGCAAGAACTGTTAGATAAAGGATTCATTCGTCCTAGTACTTCACCATGGGGTGCACCTGTCTTATTTGTTAGGAAAAAGGATGGGTCGATGCGGTTGTGCATTGACTATAGACAACTATACAAGAGGACAATAAAGAACAAGTATCCTCTGCCAAGAATAGATGATCTCTTTGATCAGTTACAAGGTTCAACTGTGTATTCCAAGATTGATTTAAGATCTGGATACCATCAGTTGAAAATTAAAGATACAGATATTCCCAAGACAACTTTTCGAACTAGATACGGGCATTATGAATTCTTAGTTATGCCTTTTGGACTAACAAATGCCCCAGCAGCCTTCATGGATCTCATGAATAGAGTATTCAAGGAGTTCTTAGATCACTTTGTAGTAGTCTTTATTGATGATGTGCTTATTTACTCAAAGGATAAGTATCTGCATGAACATCATCTCAGGCGGGCACTTGAAACTCTAAGGAAGAACAAACTGTACGCTAAATATAGCAAATGTGACTTCTGGCTATCTCAAGTATCTTTCTTATGCCATGTTATTTCTGGGGAAGGTATATCAGTTGATCCTACAAAGGTTAGTGCGGTGATGAGTTGGGAACGCCCGAAGACTGTCACAGAAATACGATCTTTTCTGGGTTTAGCTGGATATTATAGAAGATTCGTGAAGGACTTTTCACGGATAGCATTGCCAATGACTAGACTAACTCAAAAGGAGGTCCCATTCTTATGGTCTGATACATGTGAAGCAAGTTTTCAGACACTGAAAGAATGCCTAACATCTGCATCCATCCTTACTCTACCCTCCGGGAGTGAAGGGTTTACAGTGTACCCTGACGCATCTAAAGAAGGACTTGGGGCGGTTCTTATGCAACATGGTAAGGGTAGTTGCGTATGCATCACGGCAGCTCAGGACACATGAGAAGAACTACCCAACACATGACCTTGAATTAGTTGTCGTAGTTTTCGCTTTAAGATATGGAGACACTACTTGTATGGTATTACTTTTGAAATCTTCACCGATCATAAAAGCTTGAAATATCTATTTGATCAAAAGGAGCTCAATATGAGACAGAGACGGTGGCTAGAGTTGTTGAAAGATTATGATTGCACTATCTCCTACCACCCTGGTAAGGGGAACGTCGTAGCAGATGCACTTAGCAGAAGAACTTATTCACCCGGGTTAGTGAGTGCTATCCACTTCTGGGGTTTACTATCAACGTTAAGTGAATGGAAACCATTTGATAGTAGTGCTGATACTATAACTATTCCTCATCGATACAAACCAGAAATATGGGATAAAATAAAGAAAGGACAGGAGGATGATCCAGTCCTCAAAGACTTAAAACAACAACTTGAGAAGAATAAGATAGAGGGATTCCAGATACAAGATGGTTTACTGTATAATCATCACAGAGTTTGTGTACCAAACACACCTGAACTAAGGAAAGACATCTTACGAGAAGCTCATTGTTCTAGATTATCTATTCATCCAGGAATTACGAAGATGTATACGGATCTTCATTCATACTTTTGGTGGCCGGGAATGAAGAAAGATGTTGCTGAGTTTGTGAATTCATGTTTCACTTGCCAGCAGGTAAAGGCTTCACACCAAAGCCACCAGGATTATTGCAACCCCTCCCTATACCTGAATGGAAATGGGAAAACATTTCCGTGGATTTCGTTACTAGCTTACCTCAGACGACTGGTAGTAAAGATAGTATCTGGGTTATAATAGATCGTCTGACAAAGGTAGCACACTTCATTCCGATAAGCTTATCTTTCACTCCAGACCAGCTGGCTGAGTTATATATTACACATGTGATTCGCCTCCATGGTATCCCGAAGGAAGTAGTTTCTAATCGAGATTCACGATTCACCTCACACTATTGGGAGAACTTCATGAAAGCCCTAGGTACACAACTATGCTTGAGTACAGCATATCATCCACAAACAGATGGGCAGTCAGAACGTACGATTCAAACACTAGAAGATATGCTACGAGCATGTGCCTTAGAATGGAAGGGATCGTGGATTAAACATTTGCCTCTTGTAGAATTCACCTACAATAATAGTTACCATACAAGTATTGGCATGGCACCATTTGAAGCACTATATGGACGAAAGTGTACTACTCCTTTGTGTTGGCAAGAGGTCAAAATAAAGAACCTTTATGATTCAGATAGACTTCAGGAGACACGGGAAGCTGTAGAACTTGCTAGAAAAAGACTATTAACTGCTCAGAGTCGCCAGAAAAGTTATAGTGATACCCGGAGAAGAGACCTTGAATTTGAGGTAGGCGACTTTGTATTTCTCAAAGTATTACCTATGAAGGGTGTTCAGAGGTTTGGCTTGCGTGGGAAGTTAGCACCCAGGTTCGTGGGTCCCTTTGAAATTATTCAACGGATTGGAAAAGTTGCCTATAGACTTGCACTTCCTCCACATCTTTCGGCAATACATGATGTATTTCATGTATCAAATCTGAGAAAGTACATTAGGAATCCAGAACATAAGATAAGTTATGATGATTTACATGTTGAGCCAGACTTGACATACCAAGAGATACCTGTGCAAATACTTGAAAGGGATATCAAGAAGTTGAGAAACAAAGAGGTGCCTCTAGTTAAAATATTGTGGCGAAACCAAGAGTTTGAAGAAGCCACATGGGAACCTGAGGTAGAAATGAGAGAGAAATATCCGTACTTGTTTGAATGATAAAATTATGTATATGTTCATTTTAAATGACATGACGTTCATTCTCTTTAAGGATGTTATGGTTTGTTTCGTGTGAATCGGACTTCGTTTCGATTTGTTATGAATTTCGGAAGAAAGAGAAGTAAGGAAGGCTAAGATGTCATTAATCCATAATGACTGTCATTAAGACTAATTAAACATGATTAAAGATATTAATGACGATTGAAAGCCGCTAATGATCATTAGTAAACACTAATCAATAGTTAACAAAAGATATGCATAAGCCGCGAAAGTTAAATCGCGATTAGTGAAAGTTAATCACGATTAGTGTTAATTAAGCGTCATTAGCGAATCTAGAATCCTCTAGAATAATCTAACTTAAGCTCCAAGTTTGGGATAAGTTTTGGCTAAAACTATGGGCCAAAACCATGGGCCGCTAAACCATGGTTAAGGTCTAAACCATGGTTTTCTACCATGGTTAGTGGTTTTCTGGGGCCTATAAATAGACCCCCCTACCCATTCATTCTCTACAACTTCCACTACCACCACCACCCCAAGGGCTAGGGTCGAGAGGTCGGGAGGAGGAGTGGGAGGCGAGGGAGGAGCGCTAGCGAAGCGCTGCCGGGAGAACGAGGAGGAGAAAGGTATAATCCTCTCTTAGTTGCTTCGTAAGCTAGGCTTTCAATTCATACTCTTGTTCTTCCAAGTTTTGTTTTTGATTCATATTTCTTTCCGATTCGTTTTCCTGTTGTGGTTCGAGGAGAAATCTGTGTAACACCCTACTTAGGTGCGGGCGGCTATGCACGTCAGTGACCCTGTGATTCATCACACGTTCACTCATCTAAGACGCGGGGTGTCTACCGATTCTCCATCGTTTATGTTTCTATTCTTCGTATTATGCTTTTATAGTTATTTTGATGGAGAAATCTGTGTAATACCCTACTTAGGTGCGGGCGGCTGAGCACGTCAGTGACCCTGTGATTCGTCACACATTCACTCACCTAAGATGTGTGGTGTCTACCGGTTCTTCATCTCTTGTTGTTGAGTATATTCTTTCAGTTTCATTGTTATTTTCCTCTCGATTGATTTTATAGAGGAAACTCTTTTCGTTTTTATTTAGACATATGTCCCGATATAAGGGGAAACTCTGCTGAAATTTTCCGAGAAATATATCCCGATATAAGGGGAAACTCTGCCGAAATTTTCCGAGAAATATATCCCGATATAAGGGAAAACTATGCCGAAATTCTAAGAGAAAATATGTTCTTGACGTTCTTCGTGTTCTTCGCGTTCTTCGCGTTCTTCGTTCGTTCTTCGCGTTCTTAACATGTTCTTAGCGTTTTGATACGAAAAATGAAATTCGATCTTTTCAGGAGCCTTAAATTAGCCTTTCTAAAAACGAAACTCGATAAAGCCTTGCATACACGAGAGAGAGCTCGATTAGGTAACGAAATCCTTCCTTTTGCTGTTGGGTTTTCATACGAAATTATTGAAATTCTTGATTTTGTATTCTTTGCTACAAGGAACCCTAATTTTGGTTATTTTTAAAAAAGTCTGAAGAATTGCTTTGTGATTCCCACTAAAATAAGATTTACGCATCAAATTGATGCGTTGGCCCTGAAAGTTAGGGTTTGGGAGTTAAAATAGGCATAAATAGGAGTATATATATGGTTATGAATAATATATATGTGAGTCGATACTAAGTATTGCGGTTTAGGCAAATCAAAGACGTAACAAAAGAATTACATCATGTGAATTGGTGTGATTTGAGTTGGATCCCAAAAAGGTTCTTGTGTCACGATAAGGATGACTGGGAGTAGTACTACAGGTCGGGCATGCAACCTGTAGGTTGTCGGAAGGAACCCGTATTGGCACTTCCCTACCTAGGTGGTACACGGTTGCCCTGTTATGATAAGTGCGCACAAATTGAATGTTTTGCAACGCGTGGTACCGGGAGCCAATATATTCGGGTTGGAACGACGGAAGATGTGGTCGTGCCATGTGGAGGCACGGGTGGTTCAATAGCGGATGGGTCACGATAACATGTATTTAAAGCCGCTAGGTTATTAAATGTTAGCCTGAGGTTTTAAGCAACCGAGTCCTCGAGGACGGTGTGCTCTTTTGTTTTTTTTCAGGCTGAGGGCTGAGACCCTGTTTAATAAAAGAAAAGGAAATTGTCAGGGTAGTATTGGAGGATTGGTTGAGGCGACGTGCGGCGGCATAAGCTTACCAAGATCAACACAATCTCCAATCCTGAAGCATCCACAGCTTCGGAGTCCAAGAATGGTGGGGTTCCCCTGGACTAATCCCTGATGTGGAATAGAAAGGAATAGGACTTAAGTTAATGAAAAGGAATGAAATTTTTGTGATATCAAGTTTTGAAAAATTACATAATTTGTTTGCTTTTCTCTTCTTCGTTACTTAGCATTCGCTAATTTTTTATCCTATGATTTATGGAAAACCCAACAGGTATCGGTGAGCAATCGCAAGGACTTTAAAATTCATCCGGCTTACATACTAGACATCCAGCCAGCCACAGTAGCTTTACTCTTTAAGGTAGTTAGTAATATTTTGTGTATTTTCCTTTCAAACTGACGTACATGTAAATGGTTATAGTGGGACAGTGTATCATCTGAACTATATTTTGTGAATGGAGAAGTGTTGAAATACTTTCTTCCGAGTATTTTTATTTGCAGTATATTTCTGAATGTTAGTTGTGATTGCTGAATAAATTATTGCTGAGTAACAAGATCCGGATATGGGAGGATCCGACGACCCGGGAAACGGGGTCGCGACACAGGCGCCCCATCTGCGTTCAGCCCCCATACTGCATTCTTTATTTCGCTCTCCGAGAAGGGGTTCACCAGCATCTCCGCCTGCCCCGGTGTCAAAGCCTTCACCCCCTTTCCCAACCACCCCCACCCATCCCCTTGTCTTCTCCGCGACGCCTCTACAAAGAAACTTCTCAGTGCACTGCCAATTTGTGATTCTCCTGAAAACCTCTCTCCACCTACCTCAAATATTTTTGTTAATCTATTAAATATTTATGTCATTATTCGTATATGATTCGCATTCGTTTTACATTCGTATTTGTTTTAAAGGATATGGTAACACATTTTTCATATTCGTCAATATTCGTATCCACATTCATATTTGTATTCTAAAATGGATAAGGATATGATTATACCATTTGTATCTGTATTCGACGGACGACAGTTTTCATCCCTACTGCCAACAGATGCACCATGAGGAGTATGTACAACACTCCACGTACCACGAGACTGTAACACCGCCATCTTCTCTTCTATAGCCAGACACCACTGGCTACTCTGCAATGCCTCAAGATATGATCATGGTATTGCCACAGTCGAAAGATCCACAACAAACTTCTGAAAATCCTCGGAGAATCATACCAGAGAGACATGGGAAGCAAGATGATACATAGTGCATGCACGCCTCTTCTTCCATAATGCAATAGGTATATCCAAGTCCTCGTCTTCCTCAGGAGCGGGGACTAAATCATCTACAATATCCCGCACCTCAAGCTGCGCACGCAAATTACTAGTGTCATCAGTAGAACACAAATGCTCAGAACATACCCGGGACGTGCTGGATGATGGAAGAGGCACATGGACACGAGGTCTGCGCTGGTAAACCTGTGGAAAGAAAGTAGACGTGGCAGTGGAGGTGGAGGTGGTGGTGGCGGTGAAGGTGGTGTAGTGGAGCCTGGAGTAGACGAACTTGGAGGTAGAGGCATATATATATCTCTTTTCCATTCTCCGAAGAAATGAGCTTGTCACATGTAGGAGAGAAATACATAATCGACTCAAAGAAGGTGACATCAGCACTAACATAATACCTTTGTCGAATAGGGTCAAACCAACAGTATCCCTTTTTTGTGGGTCTTGGAATACCCAACAAACACACAATTGATAGCTCTAAGAGAGAGCTTATCAAGACCTGAGGACATCTGATGAATAAAAGCAACAGACTAAAAGATTCAAGGCGTAAGAAAGAAAAGATATGTCTCGAAAAACACGATCGAGAACAAAATCTTCTCCCCAGGACGGATGAGGGCATGTGATTCACCATGTAACAAGCAGTAAGAACTGCATCCCCCCAGTACGAATGAGGAGCGTGGCTCTGGATCAAGAGAGTCATGGTAATATCCAAAAGGTGGCGATGTTTTCGTTCAACCACCCCATTCTGTTGGGATGTATATGCACATGATGTCTGATGCACAATACCATAGGTTCTAAAGAATTGAGAGTTGAGTACAGCAAAATTCTAGTGCATTATCTGAATGAATATACTTGGCATTTACAGAAAAAAACATTCCTTTATAAAAAAAATTATTAAAAGACTGAATAACATGACCAACATCAGACTTGTTCTTAAGAAGAAAACCCAAGACATTCTAGAGAACTCATGAACATCAACAAGATAAAGCATATGTCCCTGATGGTCTGGGACACGACTTGGACCCAAATATCAAAATGAATAGACTCAGACAGATTATGATTACTTCAACCTAACGACTCAGGAATGTTGATCGATGATGCTTCCCAAGCTCGCAGGCCTCACACTAAAGAGTAGTGCGAGGAGAAATCTGTGGAATAACATGACACAACTTTTGCAATGGAAGATGATCAAATCGAAGGTGCCACACATAGGGAGAAACAGATCCAGTGCTAAGAGAAGAAACACCAGCATATGAAGATTGCACCATTCTGTAGAGACCCCCTTGCTCACGGCCAGATCCAATCACCCTGTCCATAAGAATGTCCTGAAACACAAGAGCGGATGGGTCAAATATGACACGACAATGTAAATCCTTGGTGATTTGACTAATGGATAGTAAATTCATAGAAAATTCAGGAGCATAAAGAACATTCTGGAGTTGCATTGCAGGGGTTAACTACACATCCTATTAGCCATGTGAGCCTGAGGCGAACTATTCCTACAATAAATATTATTGTAATGTTTGATTTATCAATCAAAGTTATTGATTCATTTTTCACTCCCTTTCTGAGATTAAATGAATGAATGCATTATAAGGTCCCTCTGTACAATTAGGGTTGTGTACCATGTCCATCTCAATAATCATACAGTTGTTGATTCAGTAATAGAATCATAGAGGCTGGTTTTTGGATGAATATCTAAGGAGTTAGATAGAGGAGTTGTCAAGCACCTTCAAATGATTGTTAAGAGATGATCTCCAGCCTGAGTAGGAGATGGCAATCCTTTCTCATTAGGCTGATATCTGACCGACCTCTTGATGCAGGTCCTCTGCATGGGAAAAGAGGTTTGGAGGTGTCGGATTAGTTAGGTCAAAGAGTTGACTTAACGAGATTGGGATAACCAAAGTCCTATATCGTATACTGTCACGATATGGGCGCACATCCTCTAATCGGAGACAGATGTGTTTCTATATGTCTAAGTATGTACATTTGACAGACCAATAGGTTGATGACCTAATCAAGGTCTATACACCAGCGAGCTGGTGTGCATATAAAGGCATATGAGCAATACAATCTCTCAAAGGGATCATATAGTTTCACTTGTTAACCGGAAGACATGAGCTCACTCATGAGATATTGGGACCGATCAAATTCCATGCATAGTCATCGTGCTTTGGAAGCATAACAAGAATTTGTAGGTATGACATATGCTTTGTGAAAGCATGTGATCGATACCAACTCCCAATTACCAAGATTGAGAAAATTGATGATGAAACCCTAAAGATGACAGTGTTAACTTAATCTTTATCTTTGGGTTTATCATAGGTCTTCCAGTATGCAGGATGTACATGTATTAGGAATACCTGAGGGTGATGTGATCGTAAACGATTGTATAATCATGACGCTTCCGTTCCGAGGGAATGATGATAATGTTTGGATTTTAGTGACTCCTCTCAATAGAGAAGTAATCTGATCTTGGTCCAAGTGTGGACATTGATCTGAATGAGATTCAGATGCAATGAGAAGATTAGATTTACGGTCTTGATTTAATCAAGCATCTATGAGAGGTACATGAGATTAGGATTTGAGATGTAATCTCAATATCCAAGTCACTATACATGGAACATATAATCGCCATGTCTTTATCTCCAAGTATCTGCGGAGGAAGCGCATTATTCTTGAAAGGGTTCAAGAATAATTCCATAGTTGAATTATATCCAAGCATTGAGAAATGGATAATTAACTGTGATTTAATTATCATGGATAATGTGAATTTGATTCACATTGTTTGAATGCATGAGAATGATGATCTAATATAATTAAATGTGATTTAATTATTATGGATAAGAATAATGTGGATAGCAATATCCAAATTATTCATAATATATTATAAATGTGATTTATAATGTATTAAAGAGAGCTTATTATGATTTATATGTGTTGATTAATTATTGGCATGAATTGGATTTACATTGGATGATTAATTGAAAATGTAAATCACATTTTATTTTGGGTTGTGAATGTGATTCAGATTTTTCCAATGGTAAGATTGCAATATTCACAAAATAATTATGAACTATTTTTGTAGAATAATTTACAACAATTGTTGTTGTAAATATTAGAGATACATGGAATCATGCAATCTTGGAGATTGCATTGGGATTCCCCCTTTCCTAATAGGAGAGGGGGACGGCTACCAATTCCTACAAGGAAAGGGTGGCCATCCACTTTTCCTATATGGAAGGGGGAGCCTCCTTTCCATTATCTCCAAGTTTAATTGATTTAATTTTGGGATTAAATCATATTGATTTATCAATATATATTTAATCTAAATTAAATTAAATGTTGTTGGTTTTTACCAACAAAAAAAATCTTGGCCATTGAAAGAAGCACAAATCAATCTCATCCATTGATTTTGTGTAGTCCATGGATTGTGATCCATGGACTCCTAAAGTACTATATAAGAAGAGGCACCCCTTACTCTTCTAGGTTACAACAATTACAACAACAACAAGCTGTCTCCTCTCTCTCATTCTCACGCCCTCTCTCTCCTTTGGTGGCCGTCCACCTAAACCCTAGTGGGAAGAAGTCGTCGTCGTCGCTTCACCATTGTGTCATTGCCTCGACTGCCCTTGGTTCTCCATCTTCTTTGGTGCACTACACTCGCAAAGAAGACGTACGATCTCGTGCAACGAGATCAGGAGTTCTCTTGCTTGGATCAGCATCTTGGATTGCCAGAAGCACGCGGTTCATCCCCGCACTCACAAGCGTCTCCTCCAAAGATCGGACTTGAGACAGGAGGTCTCTTTTCTTAGAGGCTTGATCGCAACCATGCGACAAGAGGTATTCCTTTATACATTATGTGGTTTAGATGAAACGATCCGAGAAGCATTTTTGGATCATGTGATTTCATCGCATGGAAAAATTTTAAGTTCCGCTGCATCGAACAACTAGTGTGACTAGTCGTTCTTGATCGTATACGTTACGATTCCCACGATTCTGTGATGCGCTTGAGGATTATTCCATATCATTCACTTCCCCCTGACCAGTAATGAGAGAGTGTATCCCATCAGCTATCACTACTGATCTTCTTGACTGGGTCGGACTGTAGGTGCTAAACTACCCTCTATTACCACAAAGATGATGGGATGATCCTGAATACATAATCCACTCTGACAAATCTGCCATGTAACAGCTGGTAAGAGCATATGCTATACCTAATGTGGGCATTGATGCTGAGGCAGCTACCTTTGATAATCTTGAAGGAGAACTGGATGACCCCAGAGTAGGCATGATCTCCCTGAGCCGCCAACAAGTTCATCAAATCTCTGGTCAGAAACATGCGATGGACTCCCAACCTATTGAGTATGCTCTGCAACTCGTGCTGATGCAGAAAAATCATGCTTGGAGTAGCATGTTTCCGCAGAGTGACCTGACCTATGGTAGTGGGAGTATGACTGGCGAGGTCGACTACCACCTACCCTGCCACGGGTACCCCGACCACGGTACTGCATAGAGCTCCCCCTGCCATGAGAGGCAGCCATAGCTGAAGAAGTCTGCGACTATTGAGCAATACCAGAGGACATAGAGAGCATGTTCAATCTGCGATATGCCTTCTCCATTGGAGGTATGGTGGCATCATAAGAATCTATGCTCAAACAGCATCGTACTCAGGGTCGAGGGCTGCTAGAAAAACCCCGATCATCACTGAGTCTTTGTACGCCTTGAGATGCTCTGGTGGCAGACAAGAGAATAAAGCCATGAAGATTCTCACACATACCCCTTAGAGAATATATAGGGTATGAAGAGGACGACCATTCTGTTTTGACGTGAAGATATCATGTTGAAGTTGCAATATCTTCAATTCATTTTTCGTCGGGGCGAGGATTGTCCTACATAGCCTTTGCAGTAGGCTGACTCAGTATGTCATTGGCTATCTCCATAGACACAATCCCTGATAGCTACACGCGTGCAAATGCGTCATCTGCCTCCCATGAGGCATTAACCCCAGTCTTGTCGCTTGGTTCAGCCTTCGTGAGGATGTGCTTCTTGCCATTACATTGCATCAGACTCATGAACTACATGGCCCACAGTTCATAATTCGTTCCATCCATCTTGATGATGGATGTTGGACCTTTGAAGACACCCAGGGATGAAACATCTACTTTGTTGTCAGACGTGATGACAACAATGTCCAAGACTAGGTCTACAAACTATACCACCTACGTCTACACTGACATATGAGGAGATGGTTGTGGGTGTAGACTCATACCACAACCTCTCCCATCCTTTAAATCCTCTGTTCGGTAGCTATGGTGATTTTTAGATGATCAATTCACACACTTAGATTCTCGGATATGGAGCTAACGACAATGGAGCCTGCAAGAGGTGACACGACCTCCAAGACTTGAGGCGGTGGCTGTCTAGGTATCGGCATGCTACGAGGCTGGATTGGACCACCAAAAAACTCGACGAGACAGCGACCTACCGCGCGGGGGAAGACCGTCGGCTGCATTGGAGAAGACCAGCGATGGTGTCGGTGACGCGCGAAGGGAAGGAGGCCGGCATGCGGAGGGAAGAAGACCGGCAGCGGCTAGGATTTCGGTGGGGTATGTTTCTAGGGCACATGCTCCGATCAAGGACCGTCGCTCTGATATCATGTGGAAAGGCGTGAAATGAAAAGTTGTATTTCATCGTAGCCGTAGAGCCTTCTTATATAGGAGAAAAGCTCTAAGGGAAATTTACATAAAGTAGACATAAGAAATAAAAAAAGGTGTAAAATAACAATAATGAGATATAAATATTTCAACAGATACCACGTTGAGGGAAATTTGTCTTTCTATATATTTTGTAAAGATAGGACCTTAGATCTTTATCTACGGAGGCCCAAGGACCAAACTATACTAATAATAAAGTAAAACCTATTTTCTTTAAAACGTATCTTCTTATTCTAAGGCACTAAGAGAAACATGTGTACAGGGTGCCAAGGCGTCTAATATTAGGATAAGAACGAAACTTAAATAGCATGCAGAATGCAGAATATTTTTGTTGATATGCAAGTGATAATGCGATATCGTATACATAAAGGAATAAAGCAAAAATTACGTAATGTTAATATTAAATGAAATTATGAATAAATGTAACTATTATTAACTGACTCGCATACTTCCTTTTCTTGCACTCAAACGAGGTTTACTATAAACAGTACCCACTCTCCAACATCAATCACAGCTGATATAGTTAAATGCTTTTGAGATATTCAAGAGGGGGAGCAAATATCACTATTTTAGAAACCGTACATGACTCGGAGGGATGTGCTTGCCACTAAGAAGATCAAGCAATAAAGTCCCGAAGCTATAAACAACACTCTCTGGAATTATTCTTCCTGCAAAAAAGAAAGACTTTATCCACAGCACTATAACAGCATACCCATAGTTCATCATAATTCGTTGACAAAGCTGATATTACTTAGAGTAAAATATGGTTCTGAAGATCTACTAGAAAGCACTTTCCTATGAGTAGTGAGTACCATTTTCAATTTTCAATTTAAAGCTTAAATAATTATTCGAAATGTGACTGTCCTACATAAAAAAACTTGAAATAATTCAGCTGTCCCTTCTGTCTACACTTTAAGTTCTTTGCAATCTCAAAATGCCCATATAGAGTTTGCATTTCGATGCTGCTTAAACCTGACAGGCAATGATCTGAATAGTTATGTCACTTAAAACAATCAAGTCAGATACTTTTCCTGAGCAGGTTTTTTATGACAGGATTATCATTTATGTAGATATCAAATTTATCGAGAGCAACCACTCACGGAAAATTTCCTTCATAATTCATGGAATGACCACAAACGTTCTTACCCAAGCTCACAACTTTCAAGATAGCAAACCTGTTTTCAAATATTCTGGAGGAGTGAAAGCCAAGTTGGTGCTGTAGCTTTTTCCGTCCCTGCTATTCTTCATGAGCCCAAAGGAGAACAGCCTGGGGTTGCCATCCTAGCATATCACCAACACAGAATAAAAAGGCTTGTGCTTGTTACCTAAATGGTGCTAACAATACGCGCTCATTTCCTTCACCTGATCAAACAAAAGTCTGTAGGCATTAAGATCATGATATAGCGCCCGTCCTCTGTTACTGCAGTAATCTAGTGTTTGCGCCAGAGAGAGTGCCACCCTTGTCCTTATTGCCCATTTCATTGGCTGAGCATCCCCTGCCATTCACAATAAATGTCAATCATTCAAACATCTGGATTCAAATTGTTCGGACGTTGACAACAACAAACAACAAAGCCTTTTCCCACATTAAGTAGGGTCGGCTACATGGATTTTTTTGCCTCCATTCAGATTTATATTGGGTCATTATAGGGCTTAAATCCAAAAAACTAAGATTCCTTCGTATAGTCTCATTCCAACACTTCTTGGGCCTTCCTCGCCCTCTCTTAGCCGGCTCAACATCCCAAAACTCGCATCTCCTCACCGTGCATCAACCGACCTTTGCAAATGGTCAAACCACCTTAAGCGATTTTCTCACATCTTATCATCGATCGGAGCTATACCAACTTTCCTTCTGTTTGCATCATTCTGGATCCGATCTTTTCGTGTGTGTGTGTGTGTGTCCACACATCCACCTTGGTATTTTCATTTCTTCTTTGCAAATTGTTCAAGCGTATAACTCCAATAAAATAGTAGTTTAGCTATCATCTACATATTACGACAGCTAAAGAACTGAAATGATCAATTTTCATTGCATTCCCTGTAAGAGGGTTGAAAGGTGATGATAATGGTGCTTCTACTTCTACATAAAAATCAAGGAAGTATAGCAGAGAAGCTGATGATAATGACCATGCAAATGTTTCAGGTGGGCGTAGTGAACAGGCATGATTCGGGAGAAGTAGTGGACCACGTGATAGGAAGTACAAGGAAGGGCTACAAGCTGGTAGAGAACTTTTTGAACAAGATAAGATTGCAAATTGCCATTTTCTTCTGCCTAGGTCCTGCAAAGCATATTTACTATATGTACCACAGCTAAGGCAAGAGCAACATGCGAAATTTGATATCAGCTCAATGATTTTGGATGTAGGACATTCGAATTCTGGGGGTGGATTCCGTGGAGCGATATCAAACCTGCTTGAATATTATGGATCTCAACATAAAGAAATATGCTATAGTATTTGCATTGCAAACTTTCATGTTACTCTCCACAACTATGGACATGGGGTGGTGATCATAGCTATCAAAGTCCTGCCAACAACATGGTGATACTCCTTAGACTAAGAGTGATGCAACCATTTTGATAGCTATACATCCTTCTTGATTATAACTCAACAATACCTCCTAAATAAATGCACCTCTGATGGAAATAATGGTGAAGGAATCAATGTGAAGATTGGAAATGATAACATTCAAAATAGCAAAAATGATCGGATTCGGAACGACATTAGCAAAAATGAAAATACTAAGGCGAATATGTGGGGTATGTTGGGAAATAGAATTAGAGTTGATTATTCCATGAACCCTAGGGCTCTCTTATATAGAGCAGAGACCTATGGGTAAATTACATAAGATAGACGGGAATAAAGAAAACTGAGAAAACGGTACATAAACATAAATATATCTCTACACTCCCTCAAGATGGAGCATAGATGTCAATCATGCTCAGCTTGTATGAATATATCTGAAACAATCCTATGAGCAAGGTCTTGGTGAAAATATCTGCAGATTGATCTCCTGAACTGACATGAGAAGTAGAGATAAAACCTTTATGGATCATGTCCTTGTATAGTGGCAATCTACTTCAATAAGTTTAGTTTTCTCATGAAAGGTACGATTGTTTGCAATAAATAAACCAGCTTGATTATCACATAACACATTGTAATTGTATAGAAAGAGGTACAATTGTATATAAGTCTGCTAGCATCGCTCGGACCCACATCATTTATGTGCTCACTTGTCATGAACTAATCGCTAGATCTACTTGGAGTAGATCTAACGTTTCAAAAGGTTTAAAAGCATGATATAGGATCACCACTTTGATACTATATAGAAATGTGGGATCAAATGTTCTATAGAACCTATAGCATTGTGGTCTCTTATATAGAGAATACCCGAGGGAACATACAATGAATCAAAATATAAAGAGAACGTAAAAGAAGGTACCCAAAAAACAAGAACAAATGCTCAACAATATTTATATCAATGTTGCAATAGTCAACAATTCAATATTCAATCGGACAAATCACCGAATAAAGATGAATCAGCATTCGGAAACTACTCTGATTACGTATTTTTAAATTATTTTAAATTATAAATATTTAGTATAATACATATATTTTATATATTGGGTTAAATGGGGCTGCCCCCTTGGGGGAGCTAACTTGGCTCACCCCGCGCTATTTCTCCCGATTTTTTTTATTTTTTTTGAAAATTTCTTCCGTGAATATTCATCACTATATCCCTATATTATGTCATTAAAATTTCGTGCGAAAAAGAGACTCCTACGACCTCCATCTAGACAGTTATTTTTTAACGGTAACAGAATTGCTAAAAACGACCCTGTCTGGATGGAGATTGTAGGAGTCTTTGTTTCGCGTGAAATTTTAATGACATAATATAGGGATATATTGATGAAAATCCACGAAGAAATTTTTATAAAAAAAATAAAAAAATCAGGTGAAATAACGCTGCGGAGCCAAGTTAGCTCCCCCCATGGGGGCAGCTCCATTTTACCCTTATATATTTATACATATACGATCATCAATTTACAACATAAAATTACCAATTAAATTTCAATCAAATATTGTCATATTATATATTTATACATATTCGGAATTACATAAGGGCTTCGTTGGAATGGAACTTGATGATCAGCGAATGGAACTTGATGATGAGACACAACAGGCAACATGAAAGAGTGAGGTTGAGAAAATAGTTTCCTTCAATATTAATTTTGGTCCCCCATGTGTAACTCAAAATCGATTAACATATAAAGTATCATTTAAACAATGTCAAACTACACAAATTGGAGGGTCTAACTCCACTGAGAAGAGGCAATGCATCATAACTTCCATTTAATTTGAGAGGATGGCGAGTGTGAGTGGGAGCGGGGGAGGGTGTGGGAGTGGAAGCGACATTGGCACTGCAAGCACTGGCGGGGGAGATCGGAGGGCCACCATCGTTGGGGCAGAGGAGGGTGGGACGCTAGAAGATGTGGAGATGGAGGACCTTGCTAGGGACGGCCATTATTTTCATCATGTTTTACGTAGATGACATCCTCATCATTGGAAATGATAGAGGGATGATGACTAGTGTTAAGGTCTGGTTGTCATATACCTTCGAGATAAAAGATCTTGGAGAAGCCTCTTATATCTTGGGTCTAATGTTGTTCAGAAACAAAGAAACATGATTTTGGAATTGTCACAACATGGCTACATTAAGAAAGTCTTAAAATGTTTTCATATGGAGAATTCCGAGAAAGGTTTCCTTCCCTTAAGACATGGTATACACATATCTAAAGGGATAGCTTCTCAAAGTGTTGAGGAAAAGAATGCCATGGTTGGATGCCCGTACGCATCAGCTGTGGGAAGCCTAATGTATGCCATAATAGGTACAAGGACAGATGTCTGCCATGCAGTAGGAGTGGTAAGTCGTTATCAATCATGTTGTGGAGAGCAACATTGGAATGCAGTGAAGTGTATCTTTTAGTATCTAAGACAAACACAATATTACATCTTGGTATATGGAGATGGTGATCTCCAAGTCTGAGGATACATAAATTCAAACTTCTAGTCTGATATAGATGATCGTAAGTCAACTTTAGGTTGTGTTCTTGTTGAATGATGGTGTTGTGAGCTGGAGAAGCAAGAAACAAGACACTACGACTGATTCAAAAACAGAAACCGAATATATTGCCGCACTGGATGCTGCAAAGTAGGCGGTGTGGTTACGCAAGTCCATCATGTATTGGCGTAGTTCCTCTGATATTCACATCTCGTTGCTATGTGATAACACGGGAGTCATAGCTCATGTGAAGGAACCCAAATGGCATCAAAAGAGCAAACATGTGAAAAAGAAATACCACATCATTCGGGAGATTCAAAAACATGATGACATCATCATCATCAAGGTGGCCTCTATCGATAATATTGTTGATCCCCTTACCAAACATTTACTCCAAAAGGTTTTTGACCAGCATGTAATGAGCACCGGTTTAAAGATTATACCTAAATGGTTCTAAGGACTAGTGGGAGATTGTTAGCCATGTGAGCCTGGGGTGGAACATTTCTAAAATAAATGTTGTAATATTTGATATGTCAATAAAGGTTATTGAGTTATTTCACTCCTTGTCTTAGATTAAATGAATGAATGCACTTATAAGATCCCCTAGTACAATTAGGGTTGTGTACAATGGCTATCTTAATAATCATACAGCTGTTGGTTCCATGATTATGTCATAGATGTCGATGCTTGATTGATATCTAAAGAGTTAGATTGATTACTCATCAAGCACCGTTAAATGATTGTTACGAAAGGATTTCCAGCCTGAGAATGAGATGGCAATCCTTCTCTGAAGGTTAATATATGGCCAACCTCTTGATGCAGGTCATCTTGAGATTCAGAGGTGTCAAATAAGTTAGGTCAAAGAGTTGACTTAACGAGATCGATAAAATCAAGACCTATATCATATGATGTCACGATATAAGAATGCATCCTCTGACCAGAGACAGAAGTATAACTATATGTCTAAGTATGTACATTAAGCAAACCATTTGGTTGATGACCTAATCAAGGTCTATACATCGACAAGCTGGTGTGCATATAAGGGCATATGAGTAATACGATCTCTCAAAGGGATCATACAGATTCACTACTGAACCGGATGACATGAGCTCACTCAAAAGGTATTGGGACCAACCAAATTCCATGATGGTCGTCATGCTTTAGAAGCATGACAAGAATTTGTAGGTATGGTATATTCTTTTGGAAAGCGTATGATCGATACCAACTCCCAATGATCGAATGAGAAACTTAATGATAAAACCATGAAGAAAACAATATGGTCTAAAACTTCAAGTTTATTTTAAATCTTCTGGTATACAAGATGTACGGATATAAGGAATACTCGAGGGCGTTGAGATCGTAAACGAGTCTATAACTGTCATACAATCCATTCCAAGGAGTGATGAAACATGATTGGATTTTAGTGACTCCTCTCAGAAGATTAGTAATCTAATCTTAGTCCAAATGTTGGACATTGATCTGAATGTGATTCAAATGCAATGAGAAAATGAGATTTACGATTTGATTTAATCAAACATCTTTGAAAGGTCACCTATATGTGGATATGAGATAAGATCTCGATATCCAAGTCACTATAAATGGAATGTACAATTGTCAAGTCCTTATCTCCAAGTATCTGCGGAGAAGGCACATTATTCTTGAAAGAGTTCAAGAATAATTCTATTACTGACAATATATATATGAGCATTGGAAAAAATAATTAAATATGGTTAATTATCATAAATAATCTTAATATGATTTATATTATTTGGACACATAAGAAGAGTCATTTAAGATAATTAAATGAGATTTAATTATCAAAAAATATGATTAATGTGGATATCACTATCTACAATAATCATAAATATTATAAATATGATTTATAATATAATGGAGATATTTAATTGTAAATAGGATTTACATTTAAATATTAATGTGAATTGGATTCTCGTTGTACAATTAATTATAAATGTAACATATATTGTATATTGAGTGGTTGAATATGATTAATAATTGTCAATAGCATGACTGAAATTGTTACAAAATAATTTGGAAATATTTTTATGAGAATTTCAGCGATAATAGTTGTTACACATGTGGAATATTTTATGAGAAATGAGATCTCATCAAAATTGGAATGGGAGAGACTACATACCCTACATGGAGTGTGCGGCCTCCAAGAGCCCTTTTCATGGTAGTCGTCCACTCTATATGTGGAAGGAGGCTACTCCTCTTTCCAAGTTATTCCATATAGATTGATTTAATTGAATTTAAATTTGTTGAATATTATTCAACATATTTATTTTCTTTAAATTAATTAATTATTGTTGCAAATTTATGTAACAAAAATCATGGTCATTGATTTGAATTAGAAGTGCATCTCCACCATCCAATTTATTATAAAAGAAAAGCTAATCCTACTTCTTTCTCAGAAAACATGAACACACAAGTTGAAAGCAACAAATCTCTCTCTCTTCTCATACACATCCAAGTTCTCTCTCTCTCTCAATATTGTGTACGTCCACTATCTTGACACCGAGAGCATCGTCGTCATGGCATCGATGTTATGCTACTAGATCGACTGCATGTTGATCTCCGCCTTCTTTGATGCTTCTTGCTTGTGAAGAAGGCTACAAATTTCGTGATACGAAATCAGGAGGTGTGACGCTCGGATCGTCAACTCAGATTGTGGGAAGCACGCATCTCATCCACGCGCCCGCAAGTGCATACTGCGTTGGATTGGACTTGAGACAGGAGGTCCCTTCGTTTAGAGACATGCGATCATAAACAAGCTTCAAGAGGAAATCATATTACACGTTTGTAATCTCGATGAAACAATATGAGAATGGCTCTCATATCATGTGGTTTCATCTTTTTTTATTTTTTTCTAAATTTCTGATGTCCCTTGTAACTAGTATGACTAGTTTGTTCTTGATCGCATGTGATGCGATCTTCACGCTTCCAGGATGCGTTAAGGTCTAAATCTAGCCTTCAGCTTAGTCCGACAACTATTAAAACACCAGTTGTCATCTCGATATCCAATCTGGAAGTACAAGAAGTTAGATGACGAGCATGGCAAAAGTGGTCAATGATGAGCAAAAAAATTGGAAAGAAGGGCAAAGAAAATGATATCGCTTATTTAAAGCTAAGTCTAGAAACGATGCCGAAAAGATGTATATGGAAGCAAGGAAATCATATGACTGACCCATCGCATGCAGGAAAAAAGATAGTAATTTGATTAAATTTTGTCTCAACCCTGCATGGTTCTTCTCCATCCCAATCTCGTACTGAACAGCTCAAATGAGGGGAAAGGACTAAATTTTCAAACATATGGGAGGTTATTTAGAAGTGAAAAGTCAACCAAATCTAAAAGAGTCATATCTTACGAAAATAAGAAGAAGAAAATGCCAACACAAGTATCAAACCCATCATTTCCATGTTCCCTAAAAGAGAACTAGCCATTAGAAGCAAAAAAATCACGTACAAAAAATGGAACCAATCAAAGCTAGAAACTTCCCTAAAAAGGGGATACATCATCTCTTTATAAATGAAAACATAATAGCAAACAGATGAATAAGTGGAGTGCAAAATGCTACACTAACAGTGGAAGAGGTGCTTGGCCAGCGTCTCGTGCGGCATAAACTCGACGGCCAGAAGCCTCTCCCGCCCCTCGCAGCAGCAACCGATGAGATTAACCAGCTTCTCGCTCCTCAGTAGCCCCACAGCTCTCGCCTCCTCCTAACATCCAAAAACACTCAATCAGAGATCGAATCTTTGCAAGTCCCCTCTCATCACGGGGAAACGAAAGCCACATCTCCCCACAAATATACCAGAAACTGTCTGGCATCCGGCCACACGGACCTGTTGAACCGCTTCACCGCAATAGTGCGGTCGTCCTCCAGCCTCCCCCAGTATACCACATTGGGCGCCTTCTCCCCGTGCTCTGACACGATGTTATCCGCCGCGAAGCCCGTCGTCGCGATGCGAAGCTCCTCGTATGCGAACTCCTGGAACCCCGACACTCCCTCGCGATCATCGTTCTCTATACACCCAATGTAATAATCAGACAACTCACCAACAGAGGTGGTCGATCGATCAGGAATGAATTTCAAAGGGATTGCAGAGAGAGCACTAAGATCGGACGACTCGAGTACGAAGGAGTTGAAGCGGGAGCGCCAGAGGCAGATGGAGAGCTTCGAGCAGCGCCCTCCCATTGGTCTTCCTTCTTAGGAGAGACGGACAGAGAGCGAAAGTTAGGAATGAGGATGCGGATGTACGGGGCAGGTCATGAGAGAGGGAAGGTTTATTGATGTGAAGAACGGGGGAGGGCGAAGTGTGGTGCGAGAAAGCGTGTGGGAGGGTACAGTTAGGGATGAGCATTGGGCTGGGCAGGGGCTGGCCCAGCCCGAAGCCTGGCCCAAAAAGCCCGGCCCAGCCCAGGCCCAAAGGAATATCGGGCCGGGCCTGGGGCCCAATATTTAGGCCCAAATTTTTTTTGGGACGGGCTCGGGCTTGGCTCCGCCCAGCCCGACCCAAAGAGGGCCCAAATCCTTTCTCACATCCTACATGCATGAAAACTCCCCACCTATTTCATGTGCACTCTCTTCTTGTATCATGTCTTCATACGATGTTTATAAATCAAGAAAGTTAAGCGTGTGACATGAGTTGATGATCATTGTATTTCAATTAAGAGTTAATCTTCCTTAATTAATATTTGGTTTAGATTCTTTTGGTTATTATTGAATTTGTTAGTATTTTTTTCAATCAGAACATTTTCTATTATTGTACATTTATCCAATATGGTATGCCCATTTTTTAACATATAGGATCGGGTGCACATGTTATTGTTAACTGGGTAAGTTTGGTTCACTCTTTCAATTTCTATAAATGATGGACATTCATGGTATCTAGCACTCAGCCTTGAGTGCACATGTATAAAATGAGAAATCTTCGAATTTGGTAGAATTGAATTTTAGTTGTTTCACAAGTATTATGGTACATGTTTTAATCAATTTTAGCTTGTGTAACTTGAGTTGAGATTAACTTGAAACAAAAGAGTCAAAGTTAATAATATTTAATTGGGAGATGGGCCGGCCCGGGCCCAAGCCCGGTCCAAAGAAATTGGGTTGGGCCTGGGCTTGGGCCGAACAAAAAAAATTTGCGGGCTTAAGCCCGACCCAAGGTACAAATTTTTTAAGCGGGCTTGGGACCTGGGCCCTTCAAAGCCCGGCCCGGCCTAGCCCATGCTCATCCCTAGGTACAGTGAAGTGGAAAGAGGGAGGTGTGCAATTCGGGCATCCAGAACCTCTTCTTTCCAAATGGAAGTGGAAGTGACAGAACAAGGCCAAAAGAGAGGTGTGCAATTTGGGCATCTAGAACCTCTTCTTTCCAAATGGAAGCTTTCTCCGCCACTTTCGGCCTCTGTTTATGTTAATAACTAGAAGATTGGACTTTTACCTTAGAAAAGTGTGCGCTTGCTTTTCTTTAAGTAAGTTTATATATATCTCCACAAAATTTTGGACATATATGTATGTCCTGTCAGTAACAAGATTTGAAAGCACGGAAACAATCCATCTAAAAAGGAACAAAATAAGAGCTGTAGACCTAACATCATACCAATATATAACATCTAAAACAATATTAGAGATGATCCACTGGGAGTGCTAAGTCTATCACAAAACCAACGTATACTACATTCTTGCCATAGACGCCTAGCCATCACGGCAAGGGTCATCCACATATTTTTTTTGCCGAGCATTGAGGAGGCTAAGGTGTACTTCACTTTAATCCAATTAATAACTTCCATTAATGACAAACATGGGCTTCCAGGGAGAGACAGTTTCAAGCATGACTTCTTTTTAAACCTTCACTACAAATTTGCAATCAAAGAGCTGGTCATCACTCATCTCTGTGGCATCCACACAAAGGAGAGAAGAGAGATCATAGTTGAGAAGAAAAGACACCAGATTTAGGGGTAAGCAGAAGTTTGTTTTTAATCGCTCGATGTAAGCAGCAACCATATTTAGGGGTAGCATATGCTCATGTTTCTTGTACTCCTATGGTCCATATTTGGTGAAATTGTATAGCAACTAAAAGGGACAATATTGTGGCCCACTTTACTTGGTCCAAGTGGACACTCAAAATATTGAGAGCACTTTCCGTTGGTGTTGTTGCAGTTTTTTTGGTGGATTGTTTTGGAAATTTTGAACTTTTTTGTAGATTTTTGGAAGGGTTCAATGGTTAAATCTTTATCCCTTACCAATTTAGCACGTGTTGATCAACATTTTTATAGGGCTATAAAACACACATAGCACATAGATAAGTCAAGATAGTATAGGGATCCTTTGACCCATACTGGCTACATGTTGACATTCAGGTTTCATGAGTTAGTCAAAACTCCTTCCCATACTCAAGAATCATAAAATAATGTCTTAGGTTAAGCCCTCGCATCAGTGGTCCTTAGGCAAAATTGAGACCCATTACAAGTGCATGCAATCGTGTAAAGTGTATTGCTGATCATATTAAATTTAAGCTCGAAAATTTTACATGTGATATAGCATATACATCCTCAAGTCAAGAACCTTGAATAATTTAAGTTCTAAGACTCTTTTTGAATAAGAGTGGCGGTTCTCAAAGTTAAGAGTTACTTCAAATCAAGTGCCCTAATGTATAATAGATCTTAAGTGAATGTAAAGTGTCAGGAATTAATCATATTTTTATTATTATTTTCTTTTTATTTATATTTTAAAAATAGTTTTTAAGTATATATCATATTTTACAACCAAATTTACAACAATATGTATTATGTACACATTTATAAGAGTATTTTACGAATTATACATCATTATACGTACTTTTACAAGTGTTACCACTATCCTCTTTATTTAGTTGAGTATTATATATATAATGTACATGGTCGGATGTATATATTTTTCTTGGGCAAGCCCAAGGTCAAACACAGGGAGGCAACTTTCTCTTTAGGTTAATTTTCAGATTGATTAGAGATTAATTTTTTCAGGGAGCATATTTTTGTAATTTTATATGTAGTTAAAATGAGATCAAATTAAGGCTAAGTAAGGAGCTATTCCATAGTTTTTCAATCAAATGATGTCAAAAAATATTCAATCTTAGTCGGAATGTAAATCTATGTAAATTTATGCTACTAAGAATTTTTGATATTTTCCTAATATGAAATGAATTTATTGTGAATTAGTTGATGCAAGTATAGTTATATGCAATAAATGAATTTTAATAGATAACAAAATTTAATATTTTCAAGAAATAAAATTATTTGAGATGTGTATAATTAATAGGCATCCATGAAAAATCTTAGATCGCAAAAACACTAAGTTTGCGATAAATTAAAATTCAATTACAGAAATCACAAAATAATTTGTTCAAAGAAAATTGTGCATGTAAATTAATAAAAATTAGATGCAACAACAACAACAACAGATCCTTTTCCCACAATTAAGTAGGGTCGGCTACATGGATTCTTCGCCTCCATTGAGATCTATCTTGGGACAATCCCGTGCTTATATCCACAAAACAAAGATCCCTCCGTATGGTCTCTTTCCAACACTTCTTTGGCCGTCCCCCGCCCTCTCTTAGCCGGCTCAACATCCCAACACTCGCATCTCCTAACTGGTGCATCAGCTGATCTTCTTTGCAAATGACCTAACCATCTTAAGCGGTTTTCTCGCATCTTATCCTCGATCGGAGCAACACCAACTTTCTTTCTGATTACATCATTCTGATCCGATCTTTACGTGTGTGTGTGTGTGTGTCCACACATCCACCTTAGAATTATCATTTCTTCTACAGCCATTCTCTGCACATGTCTATGGCTCACAGGCCAACATTCAGATCCATAGAGCATAGCAGGTCTCACGGCTGCTTTGTAAAACTTTCCTTTAATTTTTAAAGGAATTTTCTTATCACAGAGAACATTAGAAGCTCCTCTCCACTTTAGCCAACCTGCATTTATTCTATTAGTAACATCTCCATCAATTTTCCCCATCATGTTGCAAAATAGATCCTAGATATCTAAAAGAATCTCTCTTCTGAATGTTATCATCACCAATCTTCACCACAATTCCTTCTCCATTGCTTCCATCAAAGGTGCACTCCATATATTCTGTCTTTGCCCTACTTATACGAAATCCTTTACTCTCCATCTCATGTCTCTAAACCTCAAGCTTCTCATTTACTCCATCTCTAGTCTCGTTAATCAACAAAATATCATCAGCAAATAACATACACCAAGGTAACTCATCCTGAATGTGACTTGTCAACTCGTCCATAATCAAAGTAAAAGAAATGGACTCAAAGTTGAACCTTGATGTAAACCAATGTTGATGTCAAAATAGCCAGTCTTCCCAGACGGGGTCCTTACACAAGATAAAGCCCTATCATACATGTCCTTTATGAGGTTAAATTAGTTCTACCAAATGTGATTTTTTGAGAATTTATGGAGCAAGCATGATTTATTATGCAATATTCTATACATAATCGGAAAATTATGTAAATTTCTACCATATTAGTTGCAATAAATCCATGCTAGCTCTGAAAAATATATCTAAACAGCCAAAACATATATAATTAATTAATCAACATAAAGAAGTTTTTTTAAATATAAAAAAGATGAAAATGATGTTCCAAGTAGACACACAAATTTGGGGGGTATAAATGCAATGTTCAGAAATAAATAAACTAAACGAATATATTATTCCAGGAGGCAGGGCATGAAGTGTAATTGTTCCAACTCATGTGCCTAAGACATGTGAGTGTAGAAATGATATGTGAATATGGGATATGGCAAGGGTGTGACCGTAAATTGATCGAGCCCCTTGTGAGATGTGCGTGGGGTGATGAGGCTCGGCGATGATTTGAAGCCGCTCTACGTGGGGGATGGTAGTAGCTTCGGATTGCCTGAAGTTCGCGGCTCGGACAAAGGCTCGAAAGGGCTGGCGGTGAAGGCTTCAGACTGTTGGATGGATGAGATGAATGATCAGGGACTTTGACATTACTGTTACCGCTTGATCCAGATTGGGCTGCACCTGTAGCTTCTGTCAGGTAAGAAAACTCCAATCA
Source organism: Ottelia alismoides (assembly GCA_037367405.1). NCBI lineage: Eukaryota > Viridiplantae > Streptophyta > Magnoliopsida > Alismatales > Hydrocharitaceae > Ottelia > Ottelia alismoides. The sequence goes on along the minus strand of JAZKJV010009648.1, from coordinate 687 downwards.
AGATGCAAGCAAGGTCTTCACTTCTTTTCGTTTGCAGGTGGGTCGATGGTGGAAAGAAGCATGATTGTGTGAGGCGGTGGTGTTCTGCTTCAGGCGGAGGAGATCGAGGCGTCGTGATCCCAACTAACACATGATTAAGCTATGAAGGGGTGTGTGATCCGGTGTCTCCTCCTCCTTACGACGATGGTGCTACTCTCGATCGAGGGAGGGACATATCTTTATGGAATCGTTGCACCTGCAACAGAGATCATAGGGCTCGAGTTGAAGCCCGGTGATGGAGGTGGAGTGGTATGGAAGAGGTCCTATGATGATGGACAATTTCGGTGGGGCTCGAGTTAGAGAGGGGGTCTTATTGGAGTGAGGGGGATGGAGTGGGGACCTAAAGTAGATGGAGAATGGTGGAGGTCATGGGTTCTTGATATTGTGCAAGGGTCAAGGTGATTCAATGGTGGGAGATATGTAGGAGAAGAAGATGTGGATCGATCGTCAATGGCTTGATTGCTGGGAATGGTTGATTTGAGGGAAACACATAGAATAGAACGAAGAACTAAAATGGAGAAAGCAGAATGAGAAGAAGATGGTGATTACTTTGAGTGTTGGTGATTACCATGAGCGTTGGTGATTACCTTGAGTGTTGGTGATTACCCGGAGGTTGGTGAAAGACAGAGAAGAAGATGACGCCTAATA